>MNPL01006182.1:21345-45842 GCA_002081605.1 Tropilaelaps mercedesae | reverse complement strand
TTGTTCAGATCGGGTGCTCCTCTCCCCGCCGTGTCTGCAAGCAACTGTGACTCGGAAAGGAAAAATCTGTCAGAGGGGGAGAGAAGATTTGCGTTGGGTTCCTGATCGTGGAGAGGACTGTGTTAGTTGAGAGAGGCCCTGGTCTCCATTCACGGAGAAGGGAAGCTACGGGGAAGGTTGCATAGAGTGGTTTCATTGACGACGGTTATGCTCGACGTTCACTTAGGTCCGGGTGAATCTACTACCAGGCTGCTGTCCGATTCCGAGGGCGATGCCGTTTGTGGACGAAAAACAGCAAAAAAGAAGAAAAAGATTGCACCAGCAGTGATGGTGCAGAAAAAAGCTAAAGAAGCCGCACAGTATAGCCGAGAGGTGTAAGGCAGCAATTTTGAGAACACCGAAAAAAGAAAGAAAGACAGGGTCAGAGCCAAACATTCTGGGCGCAGGTTCGAACAACTACTGAAGGCGAATCGTGGAAATATGGGTCGGTCTCTCCGTCAGACTTTGGTGTAATTAAAAGGTCTAGCGCAGGCGGTAAGCGGACGTGGGCTTGAGATGTGGGCAAAGATAGGGCTAAACGGACGAAGTTAAAAGCAAACGGTCCCCATAGGATGAAGGGCCCCAAACGAGGATAAACGCAAGGAAATGATCGCAAAAGGAAGGAGAAAAACTAACAACGGCCCCGTGCTAAACAAAAAAGAAGCGCAGTCTGCAGCACCACTGCGCACACTTGCAAACAGATAAATTTTTGCTAAGTATTAGAGAGAATGGAGAGAATTAAAGAAAATGAAAGATAGGGTATAAAACGCTGTCCTAACTTTAAAATATGGTCCAAATATTCTAAGGGTTCAAGTTGAGCTGAAAATGGACACACTTTAAGTTCCGTACGTATGCTCTACATACACTAATCCTTGAGGATTGATCTTGTTCCAAGTAACGCTAAGCTTGGTAGAGACGAAGCTGCTTCATAGAAGAGCATTTTTCAGAGGAAGTAACAGCGGGACAATTACTACGATAAGGATGATGAGCAATGAAAGAACAAGAAACAGAATGGGAAAACTGTAAAAACCAATAGCATCGCCTGGTATGTGGGTGCTGAGTGCTCTTAAACCGTTTGATAATAGTTGCTTGAAAATTAGCAGTGAGATTAGAAATGAAATTATCCATTAGGAAGGAGCAGGCACTAGATTCACTACGGTTTTTCTCCACTTTGCCTTTCAGCTGCTTTTTTAATGTAATGAGTGATAGCCTTCATCGTTTGTATGAAAATGCCTTTCAGATGGATTGCCATGAAGTTGACAAACGTATCGCCAGTGTTTTTTCAATCATTTACATTTATTTGAAATATCAGTGTAGTAAAGTATTGTTTTCACTGTTTAATATTAACCGCCTATTTGAAAAGAGCGTATTTAAGATGATACACGGGATGAACTCACTTTCAAACTTAAAATTGCGGTTTGAGGCATCAACTAAGCGTGCTATCCTAATTGATACGTTTCCGGGTTTCGTTTCCAGTCACAGAGTCAATCGCTTCAATTTATTTTCGAGGTCACCGATCAACCAACTGCCGACGTTTAGAGAAATCGCATTTGCTCCAACCGATCTAATTTTACTTTTCAAAAACGCGTCTTGTTAAGGCAGGTTTCCGTTTTGCACCTCAATTCTGAGTAAAAACGTTAATGAAGGGCGCTTCAATTTCTTACTTTAATAAAAAAATATAGCATTCTCCTGTACAGATCTTATCGTAAGGCGGTTCCACCTCCATTAACGAAAATGACATCACCTGATTTTCTAGTGAATATTTATTCGATGCAATTTATATCGTTGTAATTAGAGTTCGTTATCTGGAACGGTCTGATAAAAAGTCCTCATTGAATAGAGAAATGCTGTGGCTGGTCACATGTAAACATTATGAAAAAATACTACCTTGTTGAGCCGAACCTTCAGCATATTTGCGACAAAACGAAACGAAGCAATTATTTGCAGAGAAGGCTACAAAATGATGGATGGTGCCTTTTCAATAGAAGTAACAGAACCTAGAGCAAAATATCTGAATTTTTCTGTGCTGTTGACGGTTCTCGAAGAAAAGTCCGTACAGCTATTACTTCTGCAACAGTAGCGTTTGAAGAATTTCTTCCCTTTGCAGAACCATCCCGTCACCGGATAATCATAGCCACAACTGTGGCGGCTAGGGTTAGGTCACCGAGCCATCCCAACGATCGCAGCTCCTTACATCCTCCGTAATGCGTGTTGTCTGCAGGACCCTGCTCTTTACACGTGTCCCTGACTCATTTGTGCAAACGCCAAACTTAGAGAACGACTCCACATGCCTGGGCTAATGCGTCATACTAAATCGAGACCAAGCTAGGGAGAACGCGACACAAAACCAACCTGACACCAGAATCAATTCTGACCTTACAACTGTGCCCCATTGCTGAAAACCGCTTCATTTCTCCCCCTCTTTGAATTTCCGTACTTTCTAAACCACATCTTCGCGTGCCTCCGACTCTGGGTGTACAAAAAGGATCTGGTTTGCCGTGGACCAAGAACCTTTTATTTGTTCGATTTGTTGTGAAGTAGATACTGTCCCGACACATGAGCGAAACAGTTACATTTCTCTTGGCAACTGCGCCGCAAGATATCATCAGTGCAGCGTACAAGACATGATCTTGGCGAATTATCTTATTGGTGTCTTACGACTCCGCTTTTGATAAGCGAACGTTCCATTTTAGCCCAGACGGCTGCTGGCAGCGCTCTCTGTTTGTCGGCCTGTTTAGGTCTACTTGCGATTTTTCCTCATACTATTGGCATGCGCGGTGGAATCTTGCTACTTTTGGTATGCCGACAGGTCATCTAGGCGCTACGAGATTAGCTTTAGCCAGCTGTTCTCTTGGTAGAATATTCGACGGCATTGTTCGATTCTAATTGGGAGTGGCTACTCGCTTCATTTCGTATATGTATTATACTATTATGTATTTGGTTGCTAGGAGCCCACGCCCGGATCCGACGAATCTGGCAGACATCACATGAAAGTCCAATGTAACACAAAAATCAGAGGCCGTATCATGTTGTCCTTTTGAAACGCAAGTCACAAGGAAAATGTTCTTAAGTCGGAGCTAGCGTATTTATATTTGAAAATTGATACCCACGAATGTGTAATTTACCTCCTACAAGATTTTAATAGCAACATAAAATTAATATACGGTATGTGTGCTGTAAATATGATATAAAGCAACAAGCCGAGCTTTGTGTCAATGTATTTTTTGGAAAGAAAAAACGTCAATAAGGGATTAAGTTGTAATACAATGGTTGCCGAAACTGGCTCTGCATTGTTCTAAAATACGTGATAGGCATGCGTAAAAAAGTATAGATCTTGCAGTCAAAAAATTACATCTCTACTAAGACAAAAAAATTATTTTTTTATCTTATTTCCTTACCGTTGTCGTTATTGTTATCATAAGGATCACCATACATTTAGACGAATTCCATAGACAGCTCTTATTCACTTGAGACGTTTTCTGAGACGACCTTTTCTTCGGAGGTTAAGGTCAAATCTTTATGGACACGAAACTTCATCAACGAACATCTTCGTGTATGTGTCAAAATATTTTTTTCAGGGCTGACCGTCAGCCAATATTTACCGTCCACGACACCGCTTTCTACATTACTACCCCATAAATGTAAATGTGCAACGGCGGACATCGACGCCGTACGACTACGTGTCCGAACGCACGCGAATGTCCGAAGCCACCGAGCTCGACTCATAGGGTATTCAGCAATCCACTAGCAAAGCACGGGACTTATGGATGACTGTATTGGTAGACATGGGGAACCCATTCAACAGCTTTCCATGGATAACTATTATTCCTACGCTAAAAAAAAAACGTGTACCAAATTACCTTATCTATATGGTTTCAAATTATCTCAAAGCAAAAAGACTTCAAAGTAACGGACAAAACTTCGTAATGTCTGCAGGAGTGCCCCAAGGCTCCATACTCGGTCCGCTATTATGGAATATAACTTACGACGGAGTACTTAAACTGAAGGACCTCCCGTCAGGTGTAGCACTAACTGCTTATGCGGACGAACCCGCTGTAACCATACAAGAATGGAGGCTTGAAAAGCTGCAAACAAACGCAAATTTAGTTTGAGGTAAGGTCGGACTCTGGGTGACAAAACACGGCCTGGAAATAGTGCCCTCTAATGTCGAGGCCATCTTATCAACAAGTAGAAAGGAATGCCCAGACTTAGACATCAGAATCGGTTCTAAATGAATCAAAATCGTAAAGGCTGCGCGATCCTTAAGTGTGCACTTAGATCGCGCCATGAAACCACATATGTCTGAATAGCATCAGCTTTTTTTTAGAACTGACCAACCTTTAACGTCCAACGCTTTTTGCATTATTTCGTAGGACAGACCGCATATAAATGTAAATGCACAATGGCGGGGATCGAATTCGTGCACGTACGTGACTTCTCCGGTCGCAAGACGCACACGAATGCTGATGTCCGTGGCAGAATCGATAATGTTATTTGCTTGTACAATATGGCCCATAGCAGCGACAACAAGCAAAACTATCAGAAGAGTTCCCCGTAAAACACAACGCATATTAACCATACGAGCAGCCCAGATATATAGAACCTCGGGACCTAAAGGATAAGCAACGTCGCAGAATATTTATGGAAGGAAAATGCGATTTGGAGAAGAATATAGCCGCCTTGCAAACAGGATGGGAAAACATCTCCGAAATGGCTCTGGGGCAACTGTTCGAAACGCCATTCCGAACATTGAGATCTGGATGGAAAGACCAGGCGGGGAAGTGGACTACTTTCCGACCCAGTTCATCACAGGTCACGGGGACTTTCAATTCCACTTACATAGGTTTGGAAAGGCCCCCTCCGATATATGCGGTCTATGCACAACCAAACAGAAAGATGATGCTTTACACACACTAGCGTTCTGCGAAACATTAGATGTCAGGTCAGCTAAAATATTTTACTACCAACTCTCAGCGATGCGTGGGCACTCACTCTCAAGGACAGGAAGAATACCAGACTGAACACCAAAGACGTGTCATCAGTGTAAGTTAAAGGCTTACAGTAGTTACCAGCACAGACCCTCAATAAAATTTAATTAATTAATATAATAAATATGAATGGCTCCAGAATAGAAGCTTGGAGGTTCCCCATATCTACGGTTTTCCATGTTGAGTTTACCGCGCTGATTTTCACCGCCTGAGCGAATCTGGGATGTAAAAGGAGCATCAAACTATTACTCCGGCTATTTTCAAGCAATCTCTGTAGGAAGCAAAAGTATTTAACGCAGTTAAACGTAGCAACACATCAAAAAACACCGAGGCATAATTTGTTACAATTGATAATAAGCCATTTTCTTTTATAGGTGGGCGAAAGCTGATTCTGTGTATCTGGAGCTGTGGAAACTAAGTTGACGGAGACGGATAATCCCTTCAAGTTCCTCCTCTAGCCTACAGAACACGAGCTTTACAATACTTTGGAGAAAAATCAATCGGTGATAGCCAGCATGCGGCTGCCCTTATTTTTGAACACAGTATTACAGAATTATATATTTCAGTATTGTAAAAGTTAGAAACCTTGCCACAACATCTCTCTCTCTCTCTCTGGATATGGAACAAGGGCTAGGTAATGGTTGCCATGAACTTCACGACAAACGATTTAATAAATTATTTTTCGGTTATAGTCATACATTGGAGATAATTATTTCAACGTTTCGTTTCATTTGCAAAAAGCCCTTTAAACCTACCGTTTAACAGATTTTTTAATCTCGAGTAAAATATACGTATTATACGTATAACAGTTTACGTTATAAATGGCGCCCCCACGGAACTCGACGTTTCTTATTATTAGCATTTTAGATCCTTTGTGGCATAACGAAGAGTAACACAAAACATCATTTTCGTACTTGAAGTGTTAAAATTATCCACACCATACACATATCGGATTAATTAGAAACTGTAAAGTTAATAAAATACAATTGGTAATACATTCGAGGTATATCCAGTTAGAGTTTAACTAGGTGCTCCGAAAACTCGTTTGTGTCGCTCTTCTCCATCGAGGATATCGTGAAATTGGTTGACAGTAGGTCCGGTTATTAGCCGTACGAAAAAACGTTGGCGCTCACATTTGATGTAGAAACTACCATTGTCTCGTGAGGTTTCCTATAATCGAAAAAAGGTGGACAAGGAGTACAGAGAACAAGAACTCTCGAATAATCTTTGGCTAAAGACAAATTATCGAACAAAATGGCCGTTTACTGTTCAAGTTCACACATCTGGAATCGTGTTAAAAAAAAAAAAACTGATTCAAGTGCACGTTTTTATTACGGACAATTTTATACTGAAAGAATGATAGCAAGCTAAAGCAGAACATGGACGACTTTTATTCTGACAACTCACTTATAAATTGTTAATTAGACCTCGCTGTATTTTCCCGATTCGAAAATTTGCGTTTCGGTTACAGATACTTAAAGCTCTCATATCCCGCCTTGTCGTCTACGCTTGTGCAACCTGGCTTTATTTGTTATGTGCGCTATCCGTCTGTTTCATTTATCTGTGGGAGGATGACATTAAGGCAGCACATTCGAAACTTACAAAAAGTCTTGTATTCTGGAATCGTACACGTTTGATTGTCATACTCGCGAATACATTTAAATGCACAGTATTTGCTAGATCAAGCGTATCAGTTTTTTATGCGATCTTACTTGTACATTTTCAATAAAGACCAAACTAAGGCGGTGAGTTTAAAAGCGCAATTCATAGAAGATTAAAATACCCAGTAGGAAGTCACCCTTGGATCACATAAGTGTCGTCTCTACCGGTCCTGCCTTACCGTAGTCTCAATTTTCAAAATAATTGCCCTGTTTATAACGTTATATACAGCAGAGCTGGCGTAACGTCACCGGCAGCAAGGGCTAGCGGGTAGCATAAGCTGACGTATAATTTACGTCGTTAGGGCCGAGTCCAGAGGCCTGAAGAGAAACAAGACGAGCTAACGTAATTGCCTGTGGATATTATGAGATCGTCGGCGCCTTCGTAATAGTAGTACTAGTGCTAGAGGCAACAAAGGCACGACCTCGGTGTCGTTCTACACGTCACCTGAACAATGAGCGTTGCTTGTGAGCAAAACAGTAAAAAAACGAAATTTGCGGCCGCAGTCATTTCCACAACATAGTTGTGCCTAGTGTGTGCTACAAGGAAAATTGTGTGGCAGCACCAAATAGGTCAAATTTTCTAATGACGGCAGAATTGAACGATTACATGCATTTCAATCGATGACAGTCTTTCGGTGGTAGTTACGCTACCTATGAAGGACCTGAGGGCCAAGGATAAAAAAGTGGATAACTCGATTCTTATCTAATAAAAAATAGGTATTTCAAGTTCCCACCTCCCTACTGCACTATCGGTTCATATGAAAGCTGCAGGGAGAAAAGAGAGACGAAGAAGGGATTCAACCCCGGTAGAAAAAAGCCAATTTTCGTGCAAAAGCGACGGCGGAAAGAAGGCGGCAGATTGCTAGCTACAACTAAAAGTGCCGGTGTGTTATATGTTTCAAATGTACAGACAATATATAAGAGTTTATCATCAAACCACGCTTACAGAAATTAAAATAAATGAAGATTTGAAAACCATTCAGTACATTTTGCGGATTATTATTCAAGTGATGCTTGAAGAAGTAGATGGAGGTTTACTCGTTATTGAGGGTGGACAATCGTCTCTTTTTCACTTATGGTTTCCAGTTCAGAAAGTTTTGACATAGAACGCCACTAGGTTCAACTATAGTGCTTAGCTCAATTAGCGTAACCATATTGGTATTCCTACCTCACTGTTAATTCACTAGCGTACTTGTCTCTTAATTTTGAATAACGGGGAGAGTAACTCAATATTTTCTGCTAAGCAACCTAAGCTTATGAACAATGAAGTCTAATTCCCAGCGTATCTTTTTCACAACACTGCCACTTGCAGTCACCAAACCTAGTATATACTGCCGTTACTATCAATAAGACATCTGTTTAGCTTTTCATAGAAATGCATATATCACGTATATACCATGCATTTTTTTGCATAGAAGCAAATCATAGGATTGCTATTTTCTTAAGACACTGAATTGTAAGAAATCTTTTAATCAATGCGAAAATTCCTACGAACTCTGTTTATAAAAATGCTGTGCGATTGATTCTTGATTCTAACTTCAGATAGTTCATTTATGCGTAAAGGTTCTTTACTCTCGTGCGAATATTTATGCTTTAATGGCTTACTCTATTGGAGTCTTTATAATTTAAAGCTCGGTCGCAACTAGTCACTGACCGTGGGATTTTAAACTTGGGCAGCATGTTAAGCTACTTGAGAGATTAAGACTAGAACAACAGTGTAGCAACGTCCTTATTTTAAACCTCGACTCCACAAACGCAGTTTGTTTGATAACTCGTGATGAACAGCAGGTACGCCAAGCAGATATAGCTTGTTGTCAAAGCTACGCCAATAGAAACCTCCTGATTTTATTTTACAGAGTTTTGGTCACGAGTACCCGAGCATTTCTTAGGTTGTTGTATTACGGCTGAGCCTTTCGTTGTCTGAATGACCAAACAGAGGGCAACCTAAGACCCTATAAGATTATTATTTGAAAACTCGCGTTTTATAAGCGTTCGATTTAAGGCTGTCTCATTTGAGATCTGCATCATAATTGCAGTAGCAGCTGAGGCCTTATTCGCTAGTATTCTACACTTCTTTTAACGGTTGCTAATTGTTGAAAAACTGCTTAGTTTAGAAAATTTCTTTTTACATTATATTGTTATTTATCTCCCTAAATGACAATACATTCAATTAATTTCGATAGCAACGCATTTTGTTTTTAATGTATACATCAATCACATGCACTTCTCTGATTTTAACAGTAGCAATGCTGTCACAGCTAATCAGCATATCGTCATAGCCAGTTTCGACTGCTCGGTAGCTCTATACTAATATTTGACACGAACCTCCGAGAAGGCCAAAATTCATCTCTATTTGCAAACTGTGTCCTGTTAGCAACTTCGAGGTATTATTCTCACACCACTCCTCGCCACTGCACAGATATAATCATCTATTTCTCTCGATTTCAACGTGCTTCTCTTTTCTAAACCTATACTGTTAATTATAATACTTGTTGTCTGACACACGAACTCTAATGCAAGATCTAACTTCTACCAAGCATTTTAAGTTTCGCTTACCCTTTTTTATCATAATCATGCCTCTTTCCTACACTTATTTTCCCTTAGTCTGCCATGTGTGCTCGGTTTTTGCTTGATCATTTTCAGTCATTTTTTTCAAATCTTGTTATCGTTTTCCTTGTTTTCACATGCGCCGTTCCTTCAATCTCGATTTTTCTATGCTTAATGTACCAACCTTCTATATAAGAAAAATCTAGAAATACATAAAAAATACTAGTGATGCAATGCGCAAGCGAATAGAGGGATGGCTGCCTCGAATAAATGGTTACGAAGGCTGTTTAATAGTAACTAATTTAGCAATAATCGTCCGATATCAGGCCTGCACAGCAACGCAAATATGCAATCAATTAATGTCATTCTTAAAGGGACGTCCATACGAAGGGTAATATCAGAAGGAAATAAACACCTACCTAGTAGTGGTCTATCATGTTCAGATGTAGAGAATTTGACACAAAATCCTGCAAATAGATTGAGGCCATGCGATTTTTCGGGATTATTGATCTAGACAAAGCAGATCGAAAAGTAATGGTACTTAACATAAGGTCCACGCTTACGGAAATAGGCAGAAATTAGGAGAGCCATTCTTATAATAAAATATTGTATTCTTATGTAAGAAAAATTGTATAAAAAATTGTGTAACATGCAAAATAGTGTACCTTGCAAACAAATAGGATTATTTTAAAAATGTTAAGAATGACGTATGACAAGGAGTAAGTTCTTCTGCTACGTTTTGAATGTAAGCAGAAATTAAAAGACTTCGCCGGATCGAAAATGTGTGTTTTAAATAAGAAATTAAGGGAAAAGCAATATCTTTGTTTTCCATTGGCAGTACGCACATATGCAATTTGTTATGTAACGCTAAATAGAGAATGCAGAATGAAGCTTGGGCGTTTCTCATTACATATTCGACTACTACTACTACTAATGCCACTACTACTAATAGTAATGATAAAAGTCTTCTTGTAGTCTTCAAGAAGTGGACCTTTCTGCATCTGAACGCTTTAGTGTCAAATGAAGCATAAAAGCCAGTTGACGTGTCGTTCTGAGAATCCACAACCATCAAGCACCATACTACGGTTAAACCTTTGGGGCGTAAACTCTACATGAATGGAATAAACATCTTGGGAGCTTCGTCCGGATTCACTAACTACGTTCAGAACAAAGCCCAAGAAATAACTACTAATACTTATAATTATTAGACTACTGATAATTAATTAGCTCAATAAATTCAGAAATCAGTCATTATTTTTCGTGTCACCCTGCATATATTCCCTCATAAAGATTGTAAGAGGAGTGTACCAAAATAATTATGTTTCAGAATACGAAATTATACAAGCGCTAGAGAGACAGATGAAAAAAGCAAAGATATGGCAACGAGAGGCAAATAAAAATGATTATTCTTGCTGTCGATGATCTGCGTTATACCAAAGGCCAACCAACGACAAATCACTTTAGTTTCAATTCGTCAACTTAACAAGGTATTTTAATAAGACGGATGGGCGCCAATCGCTTCGTCTCATAGGTTTCGGAAATTACCGTTTCCTCATAGCCTGTGCTCTTGCATTTTAATCTCGTGGTTGACTGAGCATTCAAAACATATAATAAATCTCTTTATACGGAAATGTTGTGCACAACGCACGCGATGTACCTCTTATCCTTGCATTCTTTGTGAACTGATGTTAATTACGGTCATAATGCGCTTCATCATCTCATACACAATTTCAATTTTACGTTTTAGCTCTTTACAAGATTGATTCTGTAATCTGAAAATGTGTAGACGGTGGAAATGTTATTGAAGCGGAGAAAATCTGCTGGTTCATTCCTTTTAAATCTTTGCACACTTGACCTAGGTTTAGCCAACAGGCTTAACACTTTCATTGCCTGACAAAGTGTTTTAGAGCTTTCCCCACGAGATTTGTAAATAATTCATCAAAGTAATGCACCAGAATTTGCTGCCTTTTGCCCACAGGGTAACCGCTGGATCGTGCTTTTTGCCTTCTTGTCTGAGTAATTTGTCTGCGCCATTCGCAAGAGCCAACGTTGCCATCTCAGCAAGCATTTTTTCATATCATTACTCTTAATGGGGCTGCTGTTGCTACTGTTGTGAATTTAGCGACAGTAATAAATCAAATTATAAAAAGTCCATATCTTAGTGATGTGAGCTACTGAAGACACACCTGAATATATAATATTGTCGAAAGTTCATTCTGGGATTCAGGTAATTATAAACATTATTCAAAATTTTAGGATCGATTGGAAAATACGGACTATAATGAAACCTAATGTTCAAATATAACTCTATTTATATAATAATTGTGAAAGCGAGGTAAAAACCACAATCGTAGATGAATTTTGTCATTAGTGCAAGTTCAAATTAACCTTTATCATTAAACCCAAGCAGAAGCCATATAAAGTAATCTCTATAGTGCAGTGTTTTCAGATACATAAACACCTTCTATGAGAAAAAATACCTAATCTATTAGCTGATTCAACTGACTGATTATATACACAACAAGTATTCATTAAACTAGCTCGGAATTTATGGGTAATCCTTCATGAAAAAGTTACTTAGGCTTTCAGCTGTGGCTACCTCAGAGGTATTCATTATTCGCCCGCTTAGTAAAAGGTTTGCTTGAGAATCCAGTGTGCAGTGTCACCGGCATGAACTAACCTATTATACATTTTATGCTATGCTCTGAAGAGCAAATTAAATTATTGAAGAAATAGATCATCGATATCAACCCCAAAACGAGTATATCATCAACTGTAACATGGAAGCTGCGATCGCTTAGATAGCCAAATACTCACCTAACAGAGCGGGAGTCAATGAAAATCCTTCCTGGATACAAAGTCGGTACGATGCTTTATTCACCCTAGATTCTAGTTGAGGAACAAAACACTAACTCTTTTAAAGAATTGATACGACCACCAAGTTTTTATGACTTGATAGCTGGGGCGCCTGGGGATAAATATGTAACCAAGTACTGCAAGTAGTCGGTGAGATAACTGAACACAGTCTCCATTACCACAATAACAGAAGCCTCTAATATAATTTACAAGGAGTGACAAATAGTACACAAATAGGAGACAAAATGTGTGTGACTGTCCGGCAAATAAATGTACCAGTAATCTATACAGGACCTCCTGCTTACTTTAGGTGTTGCGACATAACTTACCTCAACCTCATCTAAATACCCAGTTGTTTAATGACAACTTCGTATACAAGGCACCCACATAGTATAATCACGTCTTCCTGATCATAATAATGGTGATGATAATAATCACAGATGTCAAAGCTGTTATAATCATATAAATGTAGCTATGCCTGTTCTAGACATTCAAATTTTTGTTTTAAACAAAATGATTGAAAAACATTTTACTTTTATGATTACTATCCTTATTCACTAAGAGAGGTCAAAAAAGAATTTCCGTGGATAACAATGGCTCTTTTCAGCTTTAACCTAACACCTGCACAACTATTACGACGGTGTTTGGTCATCGATATTTCTATGACAGATAATACCTTCATAACTTGTGCGTACAGGCATGATTATATAGAAGTGGTAGAATGATAAACAGTGTGCTTTCGTTTCATATGGCAGCAGCAACGCTGACTCAGATATAAGAGACGTGGGCGTTGTGCCATCGCACAGCACTCATTTTCTCCAATTTTCTCATTTACTGATTACCCATATATTTTCTTACCTTTGTATGCAAGAAAGACCTCGTTGGTGGCGCTAGCCACAATGCTAATCGTGCATGCCTCAAACGCGGGCTACTGCACCTTACTTGGTTAGTCGGATTAAATCAGGGGCGGAGAAGGCTGTGGAAGGAATGATGTATTAGCTCGTAGCACTTGGCCGGGCAGACACACACAAACACAAGCATGCGCACTACAGCTTCATCGACATCCTTTGGCTACTACTGCCGACGACCTAAAATGTGACCTGCCTTTACACTCATATTTTATATGATTATTACATAGCGATCATTATTTTGATTTATATATTTACACTGCTATTTTATGCGCATAATAATAAGAATACAGCAACTAGTATTGGCATTTAGGGCGGTGGGCCATATGGTATGCTTGCATGGGCGATGTCAATCAGAGATGGGGACAACAAGGTTCATTGAAAAGGACGCAGATCTCGCCTCGTACGCATTACTCGTTGCCATCCCATGAACATTTAATAAAAGTATTTAATAAAAGACACCAAGATCTTCGTTGTCGATCGTGCCTTCTTGGAAGTTAGCTCAGTTTAACTGACCTTTCCTAGCACGAAATCCTGCACTGATGTTTTTTGAAAGATAGATGCCGAGTTTATTGAATAAACCAAATTGGTTCAAAGACAATGGCCTACTAAAAAGTCCAATCCACTACTTTAATAACTGTTGTTTTGAAAATCTGAACGCAAATGATTCCCCTCCTCGGGCAAATTCTCTTATGTTCACCGCTAGTAGGACGTTCTCGACACCGTACTGCAATTCTCTGCTGAGTAGCGATTCTAAAATTTTAACGTATTATAGGAATTGTCTGTTGCATAGCCACTGACATCTGACTATAGCACCATGAGTGAAACTATATGAAAGCGGTGGGCAAATATATAGGACGTGTTGCGCGGGATAGAGAGGCTCTTAGCGACTTCGTGTGACCTCCGATTTAAATGAAGAGTTTGTAATGATACAACGTAACAGAAACAGAGAGAAGATGTAAAAGAAAACAAACCCCTCGCAAATCTCATAAAAATATCGTCTCTAGCGCGTAGATAAGCTAGAAAACTAAAGCAACGAGTCGCCCGATCAGCCGGCATACAATGAATATGGCTGGTCGTCATAATGTAGTTTTGCTGTTCGTCTATCGACAACGACTGTGTAACTTAGGAACCTGTCTGGCCTTCCCGTCCTTGTTCTTTAAGCCAAGTAGCAGTTACATATGTGTACAGGTCATATATATTTTGGTAACCAGGAACAGGACTCATTCTTTTTACTTGAAGCTGAATACTCGTGTACCGACTCATAAACGTTATAGCCCTGTTCTGGGCTGATTCACTAACGGGTAGTGCGGATATCATTCACCTCGCTACAGTTCTGCCGATACAAATATGGCACATCGTTTTCTCGTCGTTCCGCAGCAACTCATCGTATTTTGCTTTAACTATGGTTAAGAAAAGCGAGTAACGTAGGTAGCCGTAAGAGGCTGGGGACTTGTTCTAATGACATGTCCTAACTATGGACGGAAATGTAACACCTTTGAGAAAATGGAGAAATTATTGGGGCCACTTGTCTGCTATATAGTAGACATTGTGTTATAGGTCTATAGTGTTATTATAATTATATATTTGTTTGCAATTAAAGATTTATAAATGATACAACCATTACGAGAGAAAACGTATTGTCAAATTCTGTTTTTGCCTGAATACTTTTTCTGAAATATTCGCTTTTAAGTCGCTAATTCGCTATAGGTTATATGGAATTAATATTGAAAATTAATAAACACACTTCCAAATCTGTGATGCTACGGTATCTCTTGTGTTACCAATTTTGCTCACGGTTCATGACATACCAACATGCGGCGACACTACATTATTTTGCAAGCCCATAATGAATACATCTATTATTACTATTTTTCTGTTGTCTGTGCACAGAGGAAAATCAATGAGGTATGACTTCCTCACGATGTCCATGTACATTGAGTGCGATGGCTGTCCCTAAGCTTTCTCCCTAACGACAGCTCTTTGTACAGTTGCGCACGTTGCCAACAGCTATGTCGGATATACCAGTATTCTTTCTGTCGTGTATTGTTTTTATCTGATAGGAACAATTAAGGGGAGCTGAGTCAGGTCGAATGCTTTCGCTACTTTTCGTTGTCGGGCAATTGCCAATCATGATTCGTCTCTTCACATCACTTTGAACAGTTTATTTCGCTCTTTCAAGCAAAAGCCAAATGAGGAAGGATATTTATACCTGCTGTCGGCCCGATGGAGTACAGAGTCCGACTTAGGAAGAGGGCGTTAATCAGGAAATGCAATCGCTAGAATTTGCAAAGGGAGCTTCTAAAATTCAAGTACCATCGAGAGTAGCTCTGATTCTAAGCTTTTGATCTGACAAGATATCAGAATGCGCACCGGAATTTTCCGGCGCACGATCCAGCGTTAGAGCTCTAAAGGGTGATTGCTAAGGATTCTTGAAGATAGGATAGATCTGATACACAATATCATGTTTAAGGACGGAACTGCAAGTAATACAATATGCTGGTATAATGAAGGTTTATCAGCGATGGTATTGCAAAGATTATGACGGTTATCCTCAAAGTGATGCTGACCTGACTATTCATGCCATCTTTGAGAATTTGATTAATTCATCATTTTGAACATTTAGTTTGCCCTTGCGCGCTACAATAGGTGAAACCAGAGAAAAGCTCTATCGTTTGTCTACGAACGCGTCGAAATGGCTACCCTAGGACAAAAAAGGAGTCAACACAGTGTGAAGTCTTTATATATTTGCGCTCTAATTCTTCTAGTTCTGCGATAGCCAGTGCTCTAAGTCTCACTCAAGTAAGAATAAACGCATTGCTGAAAAATTATGATCCATCACAAATTGGAACTGGGACTTTTTCAAGTTTATAGCATACCAGCACATCATTCACGTTTAGTCAAAAGGCATCTGTAAAGGTGTATACTAATGGGGCTTTCGCTGAAGGTCATCATGCTAATGTTTCGTATGGTTAAGAAAGCATCAAAGCGTACGCAATGATCATGTGTAGCCTTGGACATAACAATCTATCGACCGATGACCCTTTTTGTATACATATACGTTCTGAAATGGCTCACCTAAGATAAACAGAAAGGCATTGGACACTGGCCTGTACAAGACATACCATTTATAAACTAGGCACCCTTTTTAACGAAACATTCTCCGTGTGCTTTTTAGAGACGATCCACAACTACCATCTAGAAATGTGTTGATGTCTTTTATCGCAATACAATTGTTCTCTGCGTAGATATAAGCTCGAAAATTGAATGGATTGTATGTCGCAATAGATAAGTTAGTGCTCTCTGTCCGGCAATATTGTCAGAGAAGCCTAATATAAATTAAGAGCCTACGATACGCTCTCTGTCTTTCCTTGGATAGGAATATATGATATGTGGATGATGATATGTGGACGATCGTGAGCCTGTCAAAACACTTTATATTACTCTTCGGTAAACCTCTGTGTAAATTGTGGATGCCATTTCCAGAAAAAAAGAAACTACTGAAGCAATTG
The DNA here is from genome assembly GCA_002081605.1 of Tropilaelaps mercedesae. Classification (NCBI taxonomy): domain Eukaryota; kingdom Metazoa; phylum Arthropoda; class Arachnida; order Mesostigmata; family Laelapidae; genus Tropilaelaps; species Tropilaelaps mercedesae. The sequence continues at coordinate 29,331 of MNPL01006182.1, read as the reverse complement.
GCTATAATATTCCTTATATATTACTGTGTGTACAATCCTAGAATGACTGCGTCTGTCTAGATCAAGCCCAGGTCTAAACAATGAGTGTTATCATCTAAATATCTAATGGCAAGGTTTATCAAGAATCACATACACATAGGCCTGCAATTAAAATATTCTCATCGAGCTTAAGGCACTAATGATGGCAAAAGGGTTTTCAATCAAATTATAGCGCTTGTTTTACTTACAAGTAGGCTTTCAATGCTGATAGTACTTCAGGCGAAACATGAACTAAACTCTAGACTAATACGAATTAATTGAGCATCCGGAGAGGTTGTTAGGTTAGTGATAGCAAGAAAGAAACAATTCGACTGCGAGATTCCAACAGAGACTCTATACAAAGCTACTCTGGAATTCACATTAGTAACATTGCGTTACTATCTCTCTTATTATAAATATATTTCAATAAACATTCCTGTGTTCTCGAGTGACTAGCTTTTTTATGTGAGATATGCGCTAAAAATTCATTATTAAAATTCGCGGACTTGTCATGTTTATTCAATTGCGATTCAATTTGTTCTCATGTTCTCCAGCATTTAAATTTGGTCCAATATTATTTTATCAATACAATATTATTTTAACTTGCAAAGGCAGTAAGCGCAGAGGCACGTATATCATTTTTGTCTCATAAGTCGCTATTTTCCTTGCAAAATTAAATGAGGCGAAATACGAAATGGACACAATGGCCGCTTGCTAGGGAGCTACTATAATACACCTACCGCTTGAACCGTACTAATAACTAGATGGTGTCAAGTTGATCGCCAGTTGTGTACAAACGCATCCAGAGGTGGTGTTTATATATTTTACTATATGATGATACCTCCACTAAAAATAAGAACTTTACCATCACGACAGAATATGATATTTTCATCTTATTGGCACTCACGAAGTATCACCACACTGGACTTATAAGTGTGTCATATCTGTGTGACACCATGAAACCCTTCGAAATCGATAATTTTTTAATTTATAGAAAGTTCAATGAGATCTCCCGTTGTTACTCTGTGCGAATCCTAACATAGATGCTAAACATGTGTGCCCCAAAGTTTATGAGTTTTAAGAGATATGAGTAGGTGTCCTATTGACCGGACGAGAGGAGCAGCTGCTTAAGGGCAGATGAAGTTATGACGCGCTATGGCTGCGTATGTACTTTTGAATTGACTTTTTTGACCAATTTATATAATATGTGAAATGCGAAAGTAGTGCTAGTTTCTTGCATATAATTTAGTAATCGTATCGATGTTGTATCAAAAAATCTCAAGACGGTCCGTTTATTTGTATTTCAAGATATGTATTTACCACGCAAAGTTACGGGAGCATATTAATGTTTTCTAATCCGCCATTTTACTTTATATGAACAAGGGGCCAGATGCAAAGACCATATATGTCACATATGTTTTCATATGTATCTATCCGTTGATCGTATTACCCCTTACATTGAAAGAGTAGTGACCTTCACTCCATGATAAGCTTTTACATCTCTCTTTGAGCTAGATACCTATGTGCAGGTGTACACTATATCCTGCTTCATTAGAAACGCAGTATTTTTTCGCTGCAGTCTCCACTAGATCTCCATATTCGTTTTAAGTACGATCATTCCGATGAAATCTGAGAGAGAATGAGGGGAGGAGTCGAAGGGATGACAGTGAATCAAGTGAACTCTTTTTCAGAAACCCTGGTGGCACATATTTGGGCTCGGCAAAGACATACGAAATGAATGCATTCAATGATGTTTTTAGAGATCGACTTAAGTAGATCGGCAAATCTTGTTAATTTTTGTGGTTCTAACACTGCCATGTTCGACACAAGATAATATAACGTACTGAATATTAGATTATATGTCTAGACCATAGAACTGACGTACTCTTTTCGTCCTTCTCTCAGAAAGGACTCCGCCGCATAGGTCGGTCACCCGATTGGCATATGACTGTGTGCGTGTGTGTATTTGCGTGGGGCTGCATACCAGCGAACCGTGAACCGACTTATGATCAGGCGTGTTCGGTATTGATGAGCTGGGCATGGAAAAGCAGGAATCCATTCAATTACCGAGGTTGAACGGGTCCGCACAATCTCCCTCGCGCTATTCCTGAATAAATAGGCCAATTGAGTTACTGCGAGACTTTGAGATCGTCATCGAGAAAAGCCCCGATGAATATTGGGCTACGTCTATCCCTTTCTCTTTCACCCTGACGAACTACCAGCATTTTTACGGTTCTTCTTAGTGAGCGCTTGCCAAATGTCTTAAATCTTATTTCACAAGTGTATGTCTCATTCACTTACTTCTAAACAGAGCGTTTACGGGACTTAGCTGGGAATTGAAATGGAACCCCAATAAGACGACTGTATCGGGAAGGTCAATATAAAAACGCGAACAAACATAGCGGAGACATCCTTCGTTTCCGTGTGAATTATGAGCGGGAAAAGACAGGCAATGCCTATCGTCTCTTTTTCAGAGTGAATCCGCTGGAGCAAGATTAAAACCTTGCTTCATGAGCTCGGAAACATGGTATTACATCCCATGGCTGAGAATTTTTGGTCTGAGTCTATACTGTCGATCCAGTTCATACGTGGCTGCATATACCATTATAGATGCTAGCAAGTAGCAAATACACATAAGGAATAGTAGGTCCGTTTTAGGTTGATAGGTCCTTGTATAGGTCACCTCTAACTAGGCTTACTGTGTCAGTGAAATTGCATCCATTTCGGAGAGCTGTCCAAATGTGAGAAATTACGTGGTCGACACGAAGTTAAATTCTATTCCGCCACCCATACACTTAAAAAGGTAAACGACGTTTTTCAAAATGAAAGACCAAGAAAGTGGCAGGATGAAAACGCAGCCAAGAAACAAAATGAAGTAAAGACAAGAACTGCGGAAGGTAATATCTTCTGAATGGCCATTCCACTATTTGAAAAAATAAAAAACAGGCACAATCATAAAAAATGAGCGGTAGGGGCAAAACGAAAAAAATGAGTTCGCAACGCCAGCGTTTATTCTGATCGAAGACAACCTCTCTCATTGTATATAATTTAGATACACATTTTTTAATATTTGCTAAAGATATAGAGAGCCCTGATATGGCAAACTATCGTTTAACGTGACGGCGTAAAAGACACGAGCCATCGCTAATTTTAGAATTTGGACACCAAGTAGCCATCGAATGTAACTGTAAATACAGATGTCCCAAATTTGAGAATTCAAGTGGAATATTGGAATTTAATATTCACAGATATTAAAAACTACACGCATCTGTTGGTTTGTCATTACGTAGTGTAATTAAAAAAATCTAGCCGTTTTTCCCAGTAGAAATCGCTAAATTTCCGAAAAACCAATTTTTAAGCAAGTCAGTAATTTTAACTAAACGAAAGCATCGTGAAGCTTGGGAACAACAAGACTCTACAGATAGCACTGTCTTTGTGAGACCTTTCTCTTATCAAATCTATCGGTCTTGTTCGACGGCAAAACTTGCAAGGAGAAATATCTGCGACTAATCTTTTGTAAATAAAAATTTTGTAAAATGAGCAAAAGCTAGCACAACAAAGCCAAAATAATCCTACCCCCTTTGCATCACCGATATAAAATTACAAAAACATTTCAAAACAAACAGAAACAATTTCGCTAACATATACATCTCAAGCCATTTCGTGGTTGCAATAATTCTCTCGGTATTTTTTGTTTACTCAGGTTGTCTGGTAGGATCTAGTATATGATGTACTAGATTGAATATAATTCTATTGAAGAATGTTGAAGCAAATGTTTTATATGCCTATTATGAATTTACGCAACCTCTTCAAATATTTAATTCCAATTTTTTGAATAAGCCCTTTATCCAACGTCATAACTGAAAGGTTTCTTTCAGGAGGAAGATGAAATTTTAGTCCAAGTTGTGTCCCTCGCGTGTATGCTTCTTCGATCTATCCCTAGTTCTACACTGGTCTTAAGAAAGCTACCCACCTCACTCCTCACCGGGCAGCAAGTGAAAGTGGGCGAAAGTGCAGTCAAATGCCCCCTATTTCGCTCTTTAACACAGCAACGAAATTCCAAAGCTGTAAATCCGCGCTCGCGCGCTCACTGAACCGGCAAACGCAACTGAACCTCCACACTGGGCGGAACTCAAAGGCGTTACTCTTGGCCCTTGAAAAGGAGGTCTGCTGGCCCGAATCCTGTCTGGTGAGGGCTGGAAGAATATTGTTGCACGTGAAGTGACTGTGAGAAGCAACCTCTAGTACGTCCCACTAGGTCCGAGCTGCATCTGGATTTGGGTTGCCATATTTATGATATGGCTGGGATGGGAAGAGACTCAAGATGTAATACACTCCTTCGAGGCTCATATAAGTCATCCACTTTAGTTAGATGACCATGTAACTTACGCTAGGCCGTATTACATTCCCAAGTAGAATTTAATCTATAAATATTTCACGGATGCATTTCATCAAATTATTGTGTCGTATTTCAAACTTAATTGAAGTAGCTACCTGATTTTTCAAGTCTAAATTCAGTATGTAAGCTCAATGATTGGCAATTAATGTATAGGCAGAACAATATTTACTCGATTTTTTCCATAAGCTCATTTACTGCTTGAGCACAGGCTTCTAATTGACCTTGACAAGTTAGAATTTATTTAAATTTTACTCTGGGCCGCAATTGGGGGCCGCGAACGTGATTCTCGAACTTTCCAAAGTGGCTCCCACGATTATTATTATTATTATTTTGTGTTGAAACCCCTGCGCAGCTTACTGTCCATAACTCCATCTATTTATATCACAGACGCGTGTACGTTGTGACTTCATCTACATGTTCACCCGATGCGGAAAAACTGATGTCATGGGCACCTCACAGTAGTTTTTGGGATATGAATGTTCTCTCCACATAACTAAGACTAGATCATGTATAAAAAGTTTTGCGTAGTTAGCACTATGAAGGCCTCGAACAGTGCAAGAACAAATGAGGCCGGAAGATGCACTATTTTCGCGATTTACCGGTTGCTAGGGTTTACTCTGTAATATTTTGTTGGGTACAGCGCATTTCGTGAACATTTCAAAAGGATAGGAACGTTTGGGTCACGCCCCCATTCTCTCTCTTTCTTTCTCTCAACATATATATATACATATATATATATATATATAAAGATTTTGTATCTCCACACACTCCCTCTCCTTTCATTTTTTCTGTGTTCGCGAGTAAGTAATGGATAGATCGTCTACCAAATAGATACCAATGAATGCGTTTCCTATCTTTACCAAAAAATGCCGCTTCTTAATACTGTCCTACTTGCTCTCCTCAGTTCTCAACAGGGTCTACCTCGTTGACGTGGTAGTCGCTGCGCTTTATCATCAAGGCGTTCTTCTGTTTGTGAACGTTCACTTGGCATTCTCAGCATCAGACGTCTGCTGCCACATTCATGTTCTCGGGGGAAAAGAACTGTCGAGGTGATATGACAAGGCAGGTAGCAGCGGCAGCGGTAAGCCAACATGGGGCGAGTGCTGGCCGTATTCTCTAGTAGTATTGCATGCTACCAATGAGTTGCCCTTTATGGTAGAACCGTTGTTGGCAAACTTTATAGGTATTCTTACGAACCCCCCTGTTCGCTTTCATCCAGCTCCCAACCTCCATTTCCTCGCTTAGGTGTGACGGTTGTAGCTAAAATGCACTTTGATCGCGCATTCACAGTGGCAAGGGTTGTTATACAGCAGTCAATAGCACAGAACCCATGGCGGCGCCACCAGTCGATGCCACTCTACCCTGTCGCTCTGTTCCAACTCAATGTGCCTCCCCTCTAGTTCCGTTTGCTGTGCAGACCCCACGTGATGGCAACCCGGCAACTTAGATCAGACCCGTTTCGGGTCTCAGGCCTCAGGCGACTCCCAGGGAAAGGGACAGAATTTTTGTCTCTGGGACTTCCTTCCCATCTTCGCTTCCTATCCCTTCGCTCTATTTTGTTGTCCGTTTATTGTACCCCTTCTCGGTACTAATACCATGGGCAGTTCTACTAAAAGTGAGTGTTTATCTCTTTTTTCGAGATCTTGCTGGTGATAGTAATTCTTTCGCCCCATATGTAGGCCCTCTTTGGACTTGTCTACTTATCTACCTAGGTAGCCCAACCCGGGTTTGCAAAACCTTCAGTGCCGTGCCATTCCATTTTCCATTTGTACGATTGTTTCTTATCTCGAATCTTGAGCCCGTAGTTGTGATGATATTTAGCCGATTTTTTATACTCATTTCATGTCTAATAACGGATTTTACTAGGATTCCACCTGCTTATTGGTGCTGGCGAAACCTATGAAGGTTCATATCATCACATTTTAAAAGGCCCGAAGACAACTAAGGCCAGCTAAAAATATGTCATAACATACCTTTTCAATTTCACGATTCATCATTAATTTCGGAGATAAGGAATCCAGTTAGTGCAAAGAAACCTTATGTGACTAAGGTGAAACTAAAAATTCTTAACAGATTTTGTGCAATCTACTTAATCGAAGTAAAGTTTCGTAGTTTAAACTATAGAGATACAAGATCTCGTTGTAGTGACTGAGGAACTTAACGATATGGCAAGCCTCATTTTGACTTTTACCTAGAATAAAAAAGACATCTACTTGTCACTTCGACCTTGCATTCCAAGTGAATCGGGCTTTTAATTTTGGTAGTCTAAGGCACACTTTAAGAAACAAATCACACTAAAGACTGTGTATTTTCTACATCCACCTAGTTTTGCTTTTACATTAGATGGCTCCACGTCCCTTCGCCATGAAAATGTCACAGCTTTATACAGTGCTGCCTGATAATCAGTACGAAGCACGAGACCCGTCGCACGGCACCCTGTATGTTGAAATTATTTAAACCGCCGTAAGAAGTAGGCTAAACATAGAAAATTTCCTTCCACCATCAAATCAGCTGCGCTCAAAACCATATTATCTCTCGGCCCACCTGTCATGTGTACTGCCACTGCTTCCTTCTGTCAAGAATTCTGCCTAATGAAGCAGAATTATTTAGGAAAAGACCAAATACCACATAGACCCCTCTGAACCAAAAAGTTTTTCACAAGATGTGGGCGTGTGCCAAATTCTATGTGCCAGTTTACATAACACGTTTTATCCACTGTCATGTAGTTACTGGCGCTTCACAACTTTTGGAACACTTTGGAGAGCCTTCTCTGTCACAATAGGGCTGCCTCCTGTCATAACTTCTGCTTGATATTACCCTGTTGACGTTAGCCCATCGTGCGGATCCGTGTTGCTCCACCTGTACTCCAGGTCACCGAAAGACGTCTCATCAATGCACTCGCTTGAGGATATGGTTTACTATTCTCTGAATTGCTAAACCCTTAAGGCCCGTTATACCTACTAAAAATTAGAAGGAATAAATACACAAATTGCGTTTTACTTGGGCTGTATTAAAAGGTTTCGCAACCAATTGCCCATATTTGAGTGTATGTGACGTATGCATCACGTTTTCAACGTTTCAGTGCACAAAAAATTGTTTTCAAGCGTTTTGACTCCTTCATCATCTTTAAACGAACAAGCCTAGGCCTCAATGTATAAACGAGTACCATGCTTCTGCGAAAAGCACTTTTCATGGTTAGCTAATATACGACTACCGTATGCTACAGGAAAGTCAACAATATAAATTGCATGAACACAGGTATCATTTTGAAAACGGACTGAGTTTAACTCTCGATAGCATTCGCAATAGTACTTTCAACAACGAAACACCATTTTGCAATGACCCCGTCTTCCGCTGAACCAATTGGCCCTCCTACTCTCACGTATATATCGAATAAATCGAATTACGTCGCAGCGAATGTCGAGAGGGTGTGATGATGATACAAAAACTGTAGTAAGACCCAACAGTGCAAAAACATTACTCATGTCGCCCTGAGGGCATAGAAGCTTTGGAATTTTCCGCCACCCGAAACGTGGCCCATTTCCGGGTTAACTTTGCTTCGGTCACGT
>MNPL01006182.1:0-20789 GCA_002081605.1 Tropilaelaps mercedesae | reverse complement strand
AGACGTAATTTCTTTATGGCGCCACCACCGCCACTGTTGGAGGTCGTCGTGCGGTGTAGCGTCCCACACGATCCTGCCCCGCGGTACCAGTGCAAAGGCATCACGTGAGCCTTCGTTGCCGCCGCCCGGATGGGCAATCCCCATATCTCAATTTTCCGCACCTGTCTCCTCTTTTTTTACTCTCTTATTTTACCTGAACATGGCAAGCTTGACGATAATTAATATTTAGTGCTGTGCTAGCACTACGCTGGTGGCACATCGAAACAAGTGACGGATAGCTCTATGATCTCTTTCAACAATACTTTTTCAGAATCGTTAGTGTCACATAATGCATTCATTCGTTTTCTCTAATCTTCCTAACTACATGTCAAGCTACATCTTGGGTAGGAATTTCGCAACTTTGAAGTTGAGATGAATGTATTTTACATGAAAAGCAAAGTTAATTATATCGCGCGCTGGTATCTATGACAGTGAATTGGTCGTTAAGAACGCGAAGGTTTTTCAAGTTTGATGTGTTCAAAATTTAGTCTTGTAGGCGATGGTGATTCCCGCCATGGGAAGAGGTTGGGTACTGTATGAGTAACCGCTTACTTAACTATGTGCGTTAGAAAACGCTTTGCACTATATCGTACATCACACATTGCTTTGCTTTTCCTACTGTTTGATATTGCATCGACAACCCGATTAAACTCAAGAAAAAATGTGTGTTTGTGTATTTTAGTCTTGCTAACACGTTATATCTACAAGTTTACCGCGTGAACGCCAACGGGGCGCTGCGAAACCAGCGCACAAGGCTAAGACGGTTGAACCTTCGGTTTAAATTACAATGAGCCGTTTTTATTGTTGCTAAGTTTTTACCAATACTACTAAACCATGTGCATGATACTGGTTATGACCCCATAACTCTATTAAAAGTGTTTTGAGGATTATAAACTAGAATATTTTGTTTATATGTCATAATTCATTAACAATAGGTGTATGTGCGCAAAATCATATTATAGTTACTTGGTTTCGAAGAAACCAACTGCACTTTGATAATGAAGGGTGCTCTATCACATACCTAATTAATCACAACAACCACAACTCATATATGTGCGCCCAATTAAAATAGATGTATGTTTTTCGTCAATGTACTTTATATACAAATTCTAAGTAACGATAACGAGGTATTTGCTCTGCCGAACAAGCGAACCCTGGCTGAGTAGAGACCAGTAATTGTCTTACTTTTTCAACTTTTTCGGCTATCGGTTCACAGCGCCTCCACAAAGCGGTATTCTCTCTAACAATCTGCATAGCTAATTGCATTCAAGCTCAAAGGCGGGGCCGGCGAGTGCATAGACGCCGCACGAAACGTGCCGACCAGCCCACTATATCATTTTCGCTTTGGACGCTTCCTATGTCGCTCAACCTAACTAATAAGTAAGACGATGACTGCAAGTTATAGCACTACCGGCACCATTAATAGTATGCTAATTAAATGATTTCTTCAACAGTCTGACATCACTCACCCTTGTTTTGAAGTGTGGCACTGAAGCACTGACCTTAGATTGAAAAGGGAACCCTGAAGCGCTTCAGGTACTACCCTTTCGGCTTTCTCGACTTCCATAAATTTCTGTCGCAGCTAGGTACCTTATTAAGGATTGCAAACTTGTTTTCGTTTAATGCGAAACGTGCACATTCTTGTGGTTTATACTGACAAAACAAAATGGTAGCAACAAGATTCTTTTGGATATATTCAAGATTCCTATCGAGGAAAAGTTCCTTAAAGCAAATAGTTATCAGTGAATTCGACAAACCAGCTGCCTTTGCTGTTGGTCTGCATTAATGCCGGACGTAAGTACTCTGCTCGTTCGAGCTCATGCCATGGTTTTAATCTGATAGATCTAGTCTGCTTAGTATCAAATTGCGTTATTCAAACGTTAGTTACTTATCGCTCCAAAATACTGCTTAAAATAAATCGCATAAAAACGAGATGCTTCATTCTATCCTGGCTTGACTTTTTCCAATTTAAAATCCAGATCAGCCTCCCATATTTTAAGCATATGTCGAGAACTAGTGAAAAGTTATTTTATTTCTCCGCTAAATCACACATGAACAAAAACAGAAACAAGAAAAGTTAATTTCATCAATCTAGCATTCTCAGCGAATATGTCATCTATTACCACTGAGTTGGGTTTATGAATTTCACTTTAATGTATGAAATTTTTTTTTTTTTAAATTAAAAATCGAAGTTATTAAACATTGTAACTCGTAGACGAGTCTTCGTAAAATTGAGCACGAGTAAGAAATATGTCACAAAGGAATCGCATTAGAAATAGACCGTAATCCTGTGCTGTTGTTTTTTGTTATAAAATAAATTTTAAAAGACTAATTTTTATTTGTAACGCGAATTAAGCTGCAGATAGATCAACGAATGCAGCAGCAGAAAATAGCTTGAAAACCCGCAAAAGACATGCTTAGCTACACTTTATATGAACTAGCTGTTCTTCTACTCCTCGTCCATAGGACATTTGCTGTCCTTCTTCGCAAAACTCTGATATTCCCAAGCGGATATCGAAAATTGTCGACACAAGGATATAAGAGAGAAATACGATATCCTCCGAGTTGCGAGCAGGACATGAAAATATTGTCGATGGCCGACGTAGACTGTTGCCGCTTAAAGAAAAACAATCATCAGGTAGGGCGAATCAGGTGGAGTGAATCAGCTGCACCGCTCGTCGAATATCCACGCTTGGTACACTACTGTTCTTTCGCCTTCTGCCGAGTTACCTATTTCCGTGCTGCCTCCCCAAAGCATTGCGTCTTCTCCGATTGAGAGCATATGGGGGTTGCTGCTATCAGTACGGTTGCTAAGGCTCGGACCACCGTACGCTCGTCTCGGCGCTAGAGAGAAAAGAGACACGGATGAGGTTAGGTCCAGGTCTTCCGACCGCTTTTTTCCGTTTTCTTTCTCCTCTCTCTGCTTTGGCGCGACTTCATGCAACGGAGTACGATTCAAGCGAAACGTCAAAATTGTCAGGATACTCACGGCTAAAACGCGTCCAGAAACAGACTTGATTCTTTATTCGCATTTATGGACACCAAACTTCAAACATTCATCCCTTATCCTGCACCTCTGCAGTTCCCCGCTCAAACACTCTTTTGTCTCGTTTTCCCTGATGTTGTACAAAAGTACTTCTCGGCACGGTTTTGTCATGCCTCTTCTCGTTCGTATTATACGTTCACACGTGGCGGCCACTGTCGTCGTCTCATCAAATGTTTCTGCTCGGAGCGTCATTCCAAGCCACCCCTCGGCATTTTCACCGCTCTGCTGTTTCCGCTGATCGGAGTGGCCATCTAGCCGGGTCCAGTGGTCGTCATCGCCCATGATTCGAGGTGGAGGCTCACTTTAGCCGTTAACATTGCACCCTGAACGTGGCAGCGAGTTAAAGTTTGGCTGGTAAGATCAGAGTGGAATACTATGGTAAGGACAGAATAATAGTGGGTTTTCTTTGCCAGCACAACTATCATGACGAAGACCCTATGCCTCTCGATTTTCTAATTAGTTACTGCAACAAAGTGAATCAAAAAAGTGACAAATGGAAAGCCTTTGGAAGGCAATCGGATTGTAGAAAACAAGAGAGCGATCGTGACGAACACCGCACACGCAAATTCCCCGACAAAATGAACCTGTGCCGCACAGAGCAATGGCACGTCGTTCATCCGGTGTTGTTACAAGAACACAAATTGTGCAACAACTGATTCGACTATTCGGGTTTTAGCAATATCGACATGCGAGGTAGACCAAAGTTTGAACCTTGTCTTGGTAATATGATTTCTTAGTTCTAAGTAATTCGCTTAGTAATTGCGCTCAAGTAATTCGGTATGAGGTCTCCCGTATAGATTTGCGATCTTAGTGCAGCCGCCGCAGCAGCAGCATCTTGTAGCAAATACAGTGGGGAAATGCTCGAAAATAAAGTCGTTCGTTTTTGGCATGCTTCGCTGGCCACTCCTTCGCGTTAATGCTTGAAACGGATCAGAACAAAAATTTAGGATACAGCAGGAGAGAGGTAAGTCGGGAACACACAGCAAATGCAGCAAATGAGTGTGGCTGTCAAAACTATTCCATCGGAGTGTATAGTGGTGTGAAGTGGTCGAGTGTCTGAGCAAAGGTTAGCTGGAAAGGCACTGGGAGACGCACAGTTGCTCATCGATACAGGTCGACAACTCGGATTAGCTCTACTAAGAGTGTCTGGCCGCTGTTATTGATCCGCCTCAGTGAAATCGGGACCCTTGGGTAAGTAAATACCACTATAAGCACAAGCATTGGATTATAGATATAATGGCGCTCAACGAAAAGCACTGAACAAACGTGGTGGGGAACAAGGTGGGTGCGGCTGATGTTCGAATCATCTAATGCAACTGGTTTTTCTTCAGTCGTATTTATAAGATATCGATATTAGGGCTTTCAAGGCAAAAGAGAGACTACTAAATACGTTTCTCGGTTTACGTCCTAACTAACGCTGTGCACTATCAGTGTACCGGAGAACGTGAGCCGCACCGAACGTGACGAGCAACAAACAAACTACTACCTTTTTTACTATTACCTAACCGTACTACCTTTTGTTATAAGACACTTAGATAAAACCTCTCTGAGTTTACGCTATAAATACGAACTTGCGGAATATTCAATCTACTGGCACCGGTGTACCTTACAAATGAAGTTGCTCCGTTATGTTTAAGATCAACTGTTCTTTTCAATTGACTATGTTATTCTAATATTTTTCAATTCTGTGGGAGATAACGAAGTGTTATCTATCAGAAAATTAGCTAAAAAATTAACAAAATTGTTCAAAAAAGCCTAAAATCAACGGGTCTTTTAAGTGGGCCTAAACCTTGAGAAGCCGCAAAAACTGGTAGACCGCAAACAATACGCACTTGTGTTTAAAATTGGTCTTAGTAAAATTCATTCAGAGCAATTTCAATCAAAATTCTTCAATCAATATTCTTTTGGGCCTAAAGAATATAAGTGAAAAAGCGATCATGTTTTTCATGCGACGTAAAAGAAAACTCGTCAGGTATTGAACGTTGGTCCTAGAAGCCTTATTTAGGTATATGTAAATGCTCACCCAGTGCATTTTATTAAAATTTCTCTAGTGCAACTGATCTTCTCCTTAAGCCCTCTTCTTTCGAAAAAAATAAGCATAAGGTTTTGAAAAATTTTTATTAGCCTTTTCTTGCTTCTTTGCTGGCGCTGGTTCAAATGCCTGTTGACGTAGCAATTCTTGTCGCTTTTTAAGCGTTTCATCCTAATTGAGCGGCACCACAAAGAAACGATAAATCTTAAAATGGCTTGATAGAAGCTGGATTTAAAACTGAGACAACTTGAGCGGGTTGCTAGAGCATTGTTTAGTAACGGCAGCCAAACAGGAGAGCAAGCATTTGAGTAGTGAGGTATCGCGAATCTTTCAGTGAAAACTAGTAGAAATATTACTCTACAGTTTCAATGATAGGCTTTGCTGATGCATATAAAAAGCTCCTCTTTTTAAATCGGTCTTTATAAGAGTACATAATGGTAGTCGTGTTCGTACTTTTGCATTGCTCATGCGTGGCACAACGTGGCGAGTAACGCAAGAGGGTACAGGTGCAATCTACACTCTGGATGAGGGCTAGAATGTTATGATTTGAATCAGTGTTCGTCGAAACGTTAGCTCATGTCCACACTACCCTGCCTGTTTTGACACGATACTGAAAGCAAGGTGGTCGGTCATGCACTAAATAAATTATGTAGTATTCACCGTTCAGGGAACAGATCTCCCGAGATAAACGTGACTGAGAGGAAACGGAGCCGTCCGGAAATAGGCGCGTATGACGCGAAAATTCGAATGCCCACGAGACACTTACGCATACAACGGGCAGATGCTCCTTGTCCGACGCCCTATTCCTTTTTTTTGGTTCAGCTGCTTGGCCTGAGTGCTATGATATTCTACAACTCTTGTGGCATGCTGGAGGCTGATAGAGCTTGAGGGCAAACGGCGACTTTACGGCTCTACTCTTTATAAACGGGTGGTACACGGAAACATCGAGGTTGCGCTCTTGCTCTCGGCAAAGCAAAAAATGCCTTACTAGATCCGGATGACTTGACTTTGCATAGAACAAGATCGCCACTACTGTGGTCTTCTGTGTTGATGTTCAGTACATGACGCCACTAGGTAAACAGAATGGCAAGTTGCGGCTGTACATTTTGAACCGAGAGAGTAGCTCAGTGTGGCGCGTGACGGTCGATAAGTGGAAGCGGGTGTCCAAAGGGAGTGACGCAGTGAACAGAAACACATTTTTGCTTGCCTTGCTTTTACAGTCGCCGATCCCAGCAACCATTGCTGCGAACCCATGGCCTGGTCGTTGATATTCACAGGAGAAACGGCAGCCGCCTGAGAAGCGGCGGTAGTAGCAAGCTGCAGCAAGAGAAGCACTGTAGGCAAGTGTCACCAAGGAGTGCCCAGTTTAAACGCAAATTCGCTTCAAAATATTGATCGAAAACGCCGGAAAACACACATCTCGATCAGAGCGTCTTGCTGAACGCCTATGTTCAAAGAATTAAATGCTTATGAGCGGCTCACCGTTACGAAGTTTAGAAAGTTCACGATTTGTATTTAATTGCTCTGTATTAATAACAGTCGCAGCTGTAGAGCATATCACTGTGAAACAATCATTGGAAGATTGACAAATTTATTGAGGTTGGCTTTTTAAGCAATAGCCTTCTTAATAGACAGTTTTAGCTTACGCAAGTTAAAAACACTTATAATTGTCTACAGGGAACGTTTGCATTGGTCATGTGACCTGCGCAAAAGTGTGGCCGTGTTAAAATCAGCATTACTAGGTAACTAAAATGGTCGACTGTTAATAACCCTATATTATTCTAATAGTAAGCTCTAAATGCTTAAATAGACCTTCATTAAACGTAACTAAAGTCAGAAATCCATTGATTTTTTAATAAATATTAATTGGCCTTTTTAATAATACATTACATATACAAATATGCTCAGTACTTGACGTCGCAAGCAAGGTCGTCTCTTTGTAGGTAGATATGGCCAGGTGGAGGCTGCCTAGAAATCAATCTTCGATACTGCCGCTGCTAACAGGGCAGATTAGAAATGTGGTTTCGTCTTCAGTAAGCTTTACAGAATCCGTATATAGTTTCGGCCTGTCACGACCACATAACTTTACGACAGACGCAGCTGGCGTGCTTTAATTTGAAGGCCAAAAATCTTTACACGAAATATAAAGCTTTATATTTCCTGGCGCCTGGATGTTCGTTTGTTGTTGATCCTATGCAATCCGTCGATAATCGCCGCGAGACCTTGCCTTGTGCACCTCTGGTCGTCGGTGGCCGCGTGTTACTCAGTTTCCTGTCGGAGATCGATGTGAACCTGGTGCCTACGATTTCTACGAGAAAACCACTCTACCTTGCTTGGCGGATTGTAGGTAATGTGATGAAGCAAAGTTGTTCCTCATATTGTCTATCAAACACCGTTCCACGGACTATTGGCCGTATCGGAATATTGGTGATCGGCCTAGGCAAAACTATAGTGTTCTCATGCAGGCTATTGTTCTTCAGAACCTTCTTATTATTTAAGAAAAAGGTCCACACCCAATTAGTAAAAAATGTACACCTGCTGGTCAAACACTCATAAATGCTTGTAAGTTAGTTTAACATTAACATAAATATCTTTAGGGCTGTCCATCATCCAACATTTAACGTCCGCAGTGCCGTTTGTTGCTTTACTTCGTAGCACGGACCCATAAATATAAATGTGCAACGGCGGGAATCGAACCCGTACACCTACGCGCCTTCTCCGGTTGCACGCGAACACACCAAGTTACCGAGCTCGAATTAAGTAGGGAAGATTTTAATACACTTTCTATATATATCTATATATATATATATAATTAAAGCTTTTATGTCATTAATATTGCTGATACTATTACTAGTATTATTATTATTATTATTATTATTATTATTATTATTATTATTATTATTATTATTATGGCGTAACTTGAATCCATAGAGAACATTGTATACAGGTTAAGTTCACGTACCTCTCACTATCTCGAACTTTATCATGTATTTTATCAAGTGTTTTTTTATTGTGTCAAGAAACAAGAAGATGTCTGAAATATTCTTGTTATTAATATCTGAAAGATGACGCAAGTCGCTAAAACATACTATAATGCATCTAAAATTTCTACATATTAATAGTAAAATTTGTCCCAGGGAACAAGCAAATGCTATTTAAACTGCCATGTTGGTAATATTTTGTATCCGAAGAAATTAACATCTAAATAGAAACACCTAATTCAGCATTCCTCCTTCAGGTGGCTTGAATTTACTATATAAAACTTAGGGCAACACCAAGCCAGAAGATAACAGAAGTTCGTTCGGGAAAACTAAGTCACCGACAGCTGTTTCATTGGCTCTCTTATTAAATTATTATAAATGATTTGTCTCTACACGGTAACCGAAATTCTCACCACGTGCACTTGAATACGTGAATATAACTCCTCTAGCTTGTTAACAACGGTTCCATTGGTGATCAAAAAAAGGTTCCAAAAAAAGGCAAACACTTCATTACGGTACCTTAAAAGTAGAAAAAAAGGTTCGAGTAGAAAAAAGCTCGGGTGTGGTTCCAACCTCATTCGAGAACAAGAAACAGGAGAGGACGAACTCAAGGAAAGAGAGAGGAAAAGTGGGAGGCGAAGGAGGGAAAGAAAGACACGACCGACCAAAAGCCCGTTGGAAGTTAACAGGTCAAATCATCAGATTCTGACAAGGTGAAACCAGCTGGCCATGTGACAAGATGACTCCGCACAATCATTCCACGACTTAATGCATTGATTCGATATTTGGCGAAAAAACTTGCCCAGTATCTTACTTCGTCGTGAGTCTTATGTTTATTTAGGTACACCTATAATTGGATTTGTCTGCCTCGCCGATCCTTGCGTTTCCTCATAAGGAGGCCGCATCATCATCCCTTTAACCAGTGATCAGTCCCCTTTTTACAAATTCGACTCATCCGAATAAACGACTTATTTCCGATGGACTAGTGCTAAAAGTTCCTTTTATGTTGCCTACCCGACATTGATTTCAAATACGACGTGGGCAACATAGACGTTGCTTCCGTTGATCAATTATGATAACTGTACAATGTTGCTCGTGAATAACGTTCCCATTTACGCTCATATCCGACGCAAAATTTGTGCCAGTTCGTCCGCATAGAGCAAACGTAAAAGTTTAAGTCGCTTTGTCAGCTAAGTTTGGAAACACTCTCGGCAGCTTTCGAAAATGGGACTTATGACAAACCTATCATCGGAAGATAAGAATAAGATTTACGTGACACATCAAAAACGAAACATAGTAGCAACAAATAGGGAAAAAACGTACACGACTTCAGAAACCTATCATTTGTTAAATTCTAATTCATAATTAGATTTCTGACTAATGGCTTGCTTGTGAGCAATGTTTACTGTGAAAAATTTCATCGGTTCTGCTTTGTCATCATTATACTTATGATCATCGTCATTACGAACATTGGAAAGGGAGTTGGTATATTTCCGGGGAAAAGAAATTCGAGGATTACGCTATTCACAATTAAATAATCAAGCAATGTGATTCAATAAAGTTTATAGGTTTGTGTTGAGTTTGAATAAACGTGCTATTTGAAATATGTGCGTCATAAACTTGGCTGAACTGAACCCACACGGGAAGCAAACCCGATATTTGTATAAAATTGCTTTACGGTTCCTGTGAGCGAATGGGAGATGCCACGGCGTAACCGTAGGGCCGAAAAAAGTGGTTAGCTTACATTGGCAATGTAGGGAATCAAACTGAAGGAAAACTCGTATATATACCTCTAAAAGAAACGAAGAATGAACTTTCCGCTGGGTAGATGGGATACCAATGTAATTGGATAATCGCAGTGGAGTCTCGTCTCTTAGAGTTGGTTTGTCGTCGCAAATGATGCTTTCAATTCTTTTTTCGATCAATACAATGCACACGAGGGTTTATTTCAACTTTTCTAGATTACCTAATGAGGTTGTCGTCATAAACTGACGCAGCCCAATGAGTGGATTCGACAATAATGCATCGATTTAAAATATTTACAAACATAAACTAATTTATTTAACTTATTATGCTATCCTTCACTGACTGTTAAAAATATATAACTCTACTACCGCCTACAGGGCTTTCAGGATTAATTGGCATTAAGAAATATTGGTACTAAGAAAACTGGAGCTCTGCAAAATGTTCGCCCTTTACATTTTTACAAGTTTGGACATCTCAAGTATTTACATCACGTTTTCTGACTGTATCAAGTTAAAATCATAATTTCTTGCCTAAGATGATTTTGAAATGCGGCATCCATCCAAGCCCTAAGTCAGAATATCCTTAGCCAAATCAGAAAAAAAACTGTCAAAAACCGGCGCTCATTAATGCTTGAAGCGGGTGTCAACTAAGTCAATCTCTTAATAACGTTCGAGTATATTTCATTCTTTCCGTTTGTAATTCTCTGATTCTATCCCCGATATAAACGCTACGCGTTCATTATTGTAGTTTGATAAATGAACCTAATCTCCTTAATGTTTTGGATCTTCCCGTTGTTTGAGCCACTCCCGTTTCTAATTAGAAGATTCGTATTCTTCGCTCCGGTTAGCTGTCGCATAACTGTTTTATGCTGTCACGGATAGATGGGTCGAGTAAAGAAGAGCCCAGTCAGTCCTAATCAATACGAAGCAAGATGGGTGTCTCTGCGTGCACTTAACCGCTAGTCAGGCTAGCTGACCTGCTCCGGCTTCCTTCGAGTGCAAGCGTTCGATTGGGTACAGGGTACGTGAGCTGTCAAACGTGCAAATGTCGAGCGCTACCCTTTTGCTAACGAGTCGAGTTCGTTAGGCGCGACACGCCTCTAAACAGCTTCGTTACTATTTGCGCTAACTTGTTACTTGCATTGGTTAGATTTTTGGTTAACGCTCTGTTGAGTGCCACCTAACGTGCATGCCATGTCCAAATTTCATCCGTAAGTGAACCGTATCAAACAACTTCACACAGGATCACACAATTTAAGGAACTAATTTGAGAAGGACGAACGGATTCATGTGATTTGAATTAAATCTAAATCATCTCAATGAAAGGACAATTACCACTGAATTTACCGGCGAACATGTAGGTGGAGCTCGGTGTTTGTACGCAGATTCGTAATTAAGTACTTGTAGCCATTATTATTTAATTGATTTTTGCGAAAAACTATTACGTGCGTGAGCAATGGATATAAGAGATATTTTGTATGGAAATTATAGCTTAATTTTATGAAGGTAGCTATAAAATGCCAAATACAATATAGGTATTACAAGAACACAAAGACAGAAAGATAATATATAATATGTCAATGTCCGAACTCGAAAAAAGATATCTATCACAAAATAGATAGTTGAAAACTTATTTAAGTAATTGGAACCTATGTAATGGTTATGCGGTTATGCTGTATGCGACCTCGTCTGCAGGGGTCGCATAATATACGTTCTTTAAAAAGCTCTAACTTAATTTCTCACTGGAAATGTGGCTAGTGCAGGTATGAATTTTTGTGAAGGTCAGGAGGGAAAATGTTTGCTTCCTTTTCATAGAAAAAAGATAAGGGCAGGTCTGCGCGACAAAGTAACCAGGGTGTGGGAATTCGAAGATGAGTTTGTAGGCATCGAACGTAAATCTTGGGGTCTAAGTACTCTCATTGTATCTGTGCTACATATCCACTTCGTCTGTAAAAAAGAAGTCACTTGCTAACAAGCCTGGTTCTATTCAGCACCATTTCCACACGTTTGTCATTTGCAGTCAGTATGCCCGACCACGAACGAGCTGCCACGAGTATTCAGACCCATCATGCTCAAGTCTGATGCATTCCGTGCATCTCTTGGACAATAGACTCAGCTGTAACCTTTTTAACAAAAATCATCGGATGGCAGCAAATAAAAAGAAGAGACCGAGAGAATGAAGCGAGAAACGCATAGGCGAGTGAATAGGTAGGGTTCAGTGTAACAATTGCAGGAATGTGTCCTTTATGCACCATTATAAACAAACTTTGCTCATCCTCTTTGCGCACTGAGCTTATTTTGTTGCTGGTGAACATTTAAGCAAAAATTATGCGACACGAGAGCATTATAAAAGAACGTGATTATTGCACAGGAAAAAATTAAACTTTTCGGTATCCAAAAATAGTTTGACTTTTTAAACATGAGACATTTGTGCAAGGCGGAAAATTTTAAAGGATTGGTTCGTTAAAATTGACTAGCGTACTTATTTTTCTACTAAATGTATGGATGGTCTGGGGACGTATCAGACTATATAAAAAATGGTGTTACGCACTTTATGGGTTTCACAAAACCTCGTCATATGATGCCGAATTAAAACACGAACAATTACATGGCGAGCACAACAGCGAAGTCGGAGAAAGGGCTAACAATGTTTCCCGCTGATTAATAATAATTAGAAAATAATATCCCTCACAAGTATTTTCTGAGCTCATTTACGTCTATGACGGACTTGATGTACCATCGTCCCGTACAAGCCATTGTTTGACATTGCGACGCTGTTCTTCGGTTTATACGGCTCCATAGCATAAGCAATAAATGACAGTGTGCACTTTCGGGTTTAATTCCCAGATGACTAAAATGGTACGAAACCAATGGTTTAATGCAGTAGCGATGGCATACGCGTTCGAGCAGGTTTTTCGAAACAATGTACGTTGCTCAATAACAATATTCATGATATTTTTCGTTTTGACAACTGGCTGCAATCTGGATCGGTGCGTGCACCTATCCCACCCGCCAAGCATACTAAGAGCTCCACTGAGTGACGTTCTATGATGTGATCAAAAATGCTACCAAGAATATTCTGGCTAGTCAAAATGCCATAATGACTTTAGCAATGGATAGAGCTGCGATTTCTATTTCTAAACTTCAAACTCCAAGCAAGCAGATATCATCGTTTACTTCACAGTAATTGGTAATGTCAATAAGGAGAACTAGGTTCCGAAAGATTTGGTATGTTATCTATATATTCATCGTTCTCGTTCTGACGGCGACGGTGATTAACTTCGGTGAGTAGTTCTACATTCAAAAACCAGACGGAATTTATTCTAATTTACTCTTTATTCGCAAAAAGACATATCTTGTGTATGGCAGGTATCTCGGATTAACAAATTCGTACATAAGCCTTGCCTCGGTGCAGACATTAAGGCACGGGAATATATCGAACTATCCCACCATTTTTATAGTATCCCAAGAAGTCACCTAATACTTCTTTAAGAGGGTATATTTAGTTGTATTCTTTTATTGTAATTTTACATTGCTATGATTCCAGTTCACTCATTTATTGGACCTAAAAAGCCACGAAAAACGAAGCGGTGACGACCTCGACATGTGACGGTACATTTCATTGAAACAGCGCCGAGTCCTAAACTTAGGTTAGTTCTTTCAAAAAACAATTGAGTAACTAAAGTACTGTTTCTAAAAGCATACAATCTGTCTGCGTTTTCGTAAACATCAGGGCGCTCGTACTCGCAGGATCACAAGTCACCTAGCTCGAAGGAAAAATTGATCTAAAAAAAGCGTGAAAAATAGCTTCGCAAAAAAATACGAAGTCTGTCCCAGCGCATTCCAGTTGCGCGCTGTCAGGTTAATAATATAAGTAACACTGTAATGTTTTGTATATAACATTCTCCATATATGAGTTTTTCAAATGTTTTGTGCATTTATTACCTATTCTATTTAGTTACAAGCTTTGGTTAATTTTTATTACAATCGAATTCAAGTAATCATGTTATCGCTAACGTTCTTAAAATGATTTAAAATGTATTCCCAAAACTTAACTGTAATGTATCAATGATATTTTTCGTTTTCGTGTGGAGACCCAAAGTTATGTGATGGAGGACTTACAGGCTCGCAGTCTTCTTCCCATCTAGATGGCTTAAACCGAAAATCATAGGCCAGGTCGATTCAAGTCCCAATTCCCTTTTATCCACTTTAACGACGCCCTAAGGCGAGCAATATTACACACATACAGGAGAATCAATTTGGATCTTGGCATAATCTTTGTATGCGTCATCTCCATCTGCCTCGACTTCATTCAGGGGCTTAAAACTAAGCGGATACTTCGTTAACATACTCGATATTAGAATATTTCGTTTTGAAAATACTGTTCGAGTATAAATAGAGTTACACCTTCTTCTTGTAAATTTATTGTAGATTCTTTCAGATATCTAAACACGGTCTTACTTCCATCAGAAGCGTCCTTGGACAAAGAGACCCTAACAAACTTAGGGACCTCATTTTTTGCCTTCCTCAAGGGTAACCAGTTTCCGAAACACGCTGTATTTTGAAACTACTTCCAAAAATCTGGTAGTTTGTTACTTGTTAGTTTCGATAGCTCTGTAATGAACTATTAGACCAGTAGTACTATGAAAGAAAACATCGGATATACATTGAATAATCCAGCACCATTATATCTAAAAGAGAATGTGTCAATGGGTCCGCTGGTTTTCGCTCTAAGGCAAACTACCGAAGGCGCGGGACAAATTGCCTCAGTGTACAACAATTTAAATTACACACGTATAATTAACTCCCTGCCAGTAATATTTCTACGTTTTGGGCTTCAACAGACCACGTCTATTAGAACGAGCTATTTTTAGATGCGGCTGCTCTCCTGATATTGCCTTATCATGCAAGAATATCCACACACTACAGAGCGATGCCTTCTATCCAGTACCACACCGAAGTGTTGAAGTTTATTTATAGCACCATCCAATAGCTTCAGGTTGTTCATGTCCTTCACGTATCTCTCAGTTTCACCCTTCTGCGACTCACGTGCTGAATGAATTCTACTGATAATTCACATTTCCTGACTTCATGGTGCAGATAAAAACATCAGTGGACGTTAAATCTTGGCTGATGGTTAGCCCTAAAAAATAAAATAGAGACAAAAATAATAGTAGCAACGCTTGTAACCGTGCTTCATGATAATCTTAGATTGATCCTGTTAGGTAGAACCAATAAGAGTTGTAAGGTATTTAATTACTACGGTTTTTACCGCAGGTGTAGTGCGTTATCGTAGCATGCTGCTCAAAGCCCAAGAATGGCCATATGGACTATGAGCCTTTTGCGTGAACGATATCTGATTTAAGACTACGTGTGCAAAGCCACAACGAATTGATATCGTGAAGAAACCCTCATGTCAACAAATTCCAATTGCAATAATGACCATATTCAGAAGATTTTTCGGGAGAAGTTTGTTTTGTTTGCTGCTCAACGTTAGTATTGCAGAGATCTTGATTTTGACACAGAAGCTAAGAGCCCCATTTTCGGTGTTCATATGTGGAACTTAGTTCAAATTGTACCGATCCTAAGGATCACATCATTCCTAAAAATTATATCATATGGCTGCTGAAACCTGCCCAAACATTTTTCAAAGTGGAACAACTTTCTAAGAAACGCGATTAGAGGAGTTAAGGGCGTAGTAGATACATACATACATGTTTGCTTTTTCCTGATCTCTAGCGCAGTTAGAACCAGTGCTTACAGGTTTTGGCTTAACCTAAATTATTCACAAAGCTGTATGAAGTGGCATGCTTTTCAATTGTATTTCCAGCAATTTTTCAGGGTTTCTGGTATTTGCCCAGATATTCCCCGCATCTGGCAAAATCTCAGTTATTATTTCAGTATGGCACAAACCTTGTTGCATCTTTCTTGAATGAATCGTGGCAAAATCGAGATGCCTATTTTTAATATTTAGTAGCAAAACGAACAGCAGTACCTTATCCCGAAGCCTAAGAATTATTATAGGCGATGTCAGTTCTCTAAATCAACCGATTTTGTCACTCTAAGAATGACTTAACAGTATAGACCTTGTTGCTTCTTCACTACAACTTCCTACAATTGTTTACATAGAGGGAGAAGATGAAGGGAACTGACTGAGCGTTAAAGCAGGTAATTAAAGAGAAATAATAAATAGACATTATCACGACAAACAGCAAGAGTCTGCCATTTAGATGTTAATTGAATATTATGTTGGGTCCATTTTAAAAGTATCTTTTTTTTCACTCGACGTTAAGTTCACTAGTCCTGAAAATGGCTTTTAATTGGAGCAAACCAAAACGCACTAACTGAAACTAAAATATGACTAAAAGAATGTTTGATCTAAGGATGAAGTTTATTCCAATCTAGGTAACTTGTAATTCACCTCAGGACGCTTTTAAGTATGTTCAAGCAGTTAGTAATAAAGATACATCATGCACAGAAATTTTATAGCTTTAAGCGAAATAAATTATAAAAAACCGCTTTGTTAATCCTAACGAAACAGTTCGTTGATCTAATCTATTCAGTCTTGTAAATCTGGCTAATGTTCTGTTCCTCACATTGTTGAAGGCATTGAAATTATGGAATTGTAAACATCTTGACCCTTTCTTGAAACATCGAAAATTTTCCGCCTAAAGCTGCCCATATTTCGTGCGCCCTTAGCCTTAAAACGTACTGTGCTCAAGAATAAAGCCATGCCACCCTTAGGTGTGAACATCCATTTATGAAAAGACAATGGTTTTTAACGTTGCATACCCACGAGACATGGTGCCACTACTCATATTCTTGAATAATTGGTGTCTGTTATAGACTTCACCTAGCTGGTTACATTCCAGTCAGCGAAATGTTTGTCTTGGGCTAACGTTATCCCGATCTAAAAAGGTTTGCAGTTTACCTCAAAATATTGTTGAGTGGTTCGAGTAGTTCATTCATTTCAACAACACATTTAAAAATAAAAGATTCAGTTTTATGTTTTAATAACGAGAGCATCTTCGGAGGGTCCTTGCATGAGGCGTCTAGTATATCTTACTTTAGGAAGCTTTCTGTGCCTTGTGAGTTTAAAAAAAAAGGTACCATAAAAAGCGTTTTACTCATCAGTGCAATCAAATTGTTCATAATATTACCACATCGAACCTGGGTCTAAATTAGGTGTTGGGAGAATAACCTTCGCTAAATTACGACCCATTACAGGTTTATTACTATTCTTAAGAGCGTTAACCATGTTTGCAAATTAACAGAACATCCCAATAACATAAAACGATTAGTATTACAAAAATAGTGGTGTGATTGAGAAAGGTATCGCAGTTCATAAAATATTATTTTTCGTTTAATTGCGTAGGATCATATATATAGTTTATTTAGCAACAAATGGCTAATTTTTAACAAACAATTTTAGACTACCCATTACTAATAGATGACAATTCTGTAGGACGAAATTCTTAAATGTGTTTGGGCAAAGTATCGTTAAGATTGATCTAGTGGACATATATTCGGTTCTTCATTTTGTTTCCAAGGTTATACGTTATTTCGGGAAAGCTCTAGAATTTTGCTTTGACATCCCGAGAATGGCCTTTGCACGTTATGTTAGTTAATGAGAATGGTTATCGCACGTTTGATGACTTGAAAATATATGAGTGCACAGTCATCTACAATTTGGAAATGTAGTCGGTCTTTGTTTTTCGTTGGTGTATAATATGGCCGGCATCTAGCCTAGCGCATAGAAAAATCTATCAAAAGTTCTTTCATGAAACCAAAAAATAAATTGAGATTGTTGCGAAATTGTTTATCTAGTTTTAAAAAGATCAATTACAATAGCTTTATTACTAAAAGTCAAGTGGTGCATTTGCTCAGGAATATACAAAATTGAAAACAATGTGCCCAAACTATACGTGCGATTTTTTGCTGAACGACGTTCGACTAACATGTTTTGAGCACCTTTTAAGATTTTACAAGATCGTATGACTTGCCAGATCAGCTACGTCAGGCCAAATTAATTTGAAAATGTATGTCACCAAATTTTCCAAAATGTATAGCATGTCACCAAATTTTCCAGTGCTCATAAAAATGAGAGTAGTTATTAGGAACTATACATGACACAAAAAAAGGAACATAAAACAAGTGTATTTATACTAATATTTACTTTGAAAATTTATACAATATGCACTCACACTAGTCGGTAGCTATGTTTATATGTTACATTTTACTTAAATATAACGAAATGATAAGCATTAGAAAAAATGAGGAGAAAGACTTGTGTTCGCTGCAAGAAAAATATATCAGACAGGCAGAGTAGTGCAGCTTTCGCACAACCACCCGTTTCAGAGTCAATTATATCAATGGCCTCCTATCAAATCGCCCGTTTGAATGCACGCGGGTTTCAGAGGGCGAGAAGGCTCTGACCAATGACGAAGATTGTTGTCAGATAGAAAGCTGGCGGTCGAGCAAGATGGCTCTCAGTATAAATGCAATGCTGGTCGGGGGCAGAGCAACGCCATCATTATTCTATAGCTAAGTGGAGAATTTACAATACTGCAAGAAAATTTACTTTAACCCTGCAGGTGTACGGTTAAACAAGCGTACAGACATCGCCAAATTAGTGGTGATTCAACCTATTGGCGAATCAAGTCTCGTTGCTCAATCCCGGCTGGACATTGTAAGTGTACCAATCCACCTTGCGTTTTGCTCCTCTCTGCCTGCTTCACTGCCGCTCAATGTTCAATGGCTGACGACGCCAGACTGAATAGAAGCGTTACTCCTGCTCCTATTCTGTTTTTTATTTTTACTATGTCTAAATTTTGTGGTTGAATGCACATATTTGCATGCATAAGCACGCCAATCAGCTGCTATTCTGTACGAAGGCATCACAACGTAGAGGAATACTGGATGTATTAGACACAGACGCTAGTTGCATTGTAACATTGGCTGGCTGGCTGGCTGGAGTTCAGCCTAAATCAGTGGGGCCGCTACATGTTGTGGGGCATTATGGCCATTATAATCGTAGCATGAGGTAAGTTGTTACTAGGATCTTGTTCTCGCGGCAAGTCGACCTTGTTTAACTCCGAGACGACTATCAATGAATCGGGAGTGCACAGCGGTGTTGAAAAGTATTTTTTCAATAGGTCCTTAATAAAATGCTGTGCGCTGTCGATCGATTATCGCCACCTGCAATCCTCGAATAGACAGCTGCCGCTAGAAGTAGAAGCACAATATGTGTGCTCGAGCCTACCGCTTCCCCGTAGAAGAGCACAGTATACTACTTTGCCTGCGAATACTGCAGGCACAGGATCATGCAGCCCACAAAGGGAAACAGAGCAACAGGCGGCTGTCTCCTACCACATCTTCGAAGCCAATGAATGTTATTCAAATTTCACTTAGATCTACAGCACGTTGGTATCTCTGACGTAATTTATACAGGAGTAAATACAGTGCTTATTTTTGTAGGAAATGGAAAAGCGACTAAATGTTTCACTCCGAGGCTTTAAGCAGGGGGCTATGTAACCGCTCCAGATCGATTAATCTGAAACGGCCGTTGTTATTATAATGCATTTATAGTGAGTTCGGCTCGGTGTAACGTGGCCGCTTGGATTTTCCTATCGACAGCGGGTGGTCCTGGTCAATTGACCAGTGCTCGTTCTATTTTCATCGACTATAGCATTGTACCAACCGCCTAGCGACCTGTTGCCACTGTTTCGATGGCAGCGGAGGCAGCTGACCCCGGGCATCACCGGTTTCTGCCCTTGCGTCTCGGCAACGGCGATGTATATATAAATATATATATATATATATATATATGTAACTCCAGCTTATCCAGCCTTACATCTTGTTATAAAAAACATGCGTTGCAACGCAATTATTTCAGTTTAACAGCAATGCAAGTAGTAAAACTTCAGAGATGAGTGCTTGTGTAAGCCAATACGTGCATCTCCGTGCATTGTATTGCAAATAAAGGAGTTATGTTCACTACAAACTGCATTCTACCTACACTATTCTGTTCTATAAAGACCCAAAGTTTTGGGTAAGTAGTCGTAGATATCGGTTGCGGGTAGGAAAGGTGGTTTTGTACTAACAGGCGACCGTTGCCATGTGCCATCGATAGTTAAGATGAGTGAACTGTAAAACAAAAGTAAAGTTGCGTTTTGTAGCGGCTTCGTTTGATATCCTGATTTATTACTTTCGAAGAACAAAATAATTTCTCACTAAAATAAGTTGTAGCAGAAGATGTTGCGTTGTCACAGTTGCTACCGATTACTAACAAAGGGAACTACATAAATAAATTATATTATTACCCGAAACTATTTCGTCATCAAAATTAACACCGATTTTTGTACCATTTTTCGTACAAAGAAAGAGTTATATTAAAACCACGGCTGAATTCAGCTAATTTCTGTATTAAAGGCTAACTACAAACGGGACTGCGATTAATAACAGAAACGGTCTCTCAAATTTAAATATATAGTCCATTCTACGATTGTTTTTTGAAGATTTTTGTTAACCAGGTGGTCGAAAGTGCCGTAATAATTACTAGTGCCATTCTTGTCCGCTTATTGCAGCGAGCAATCAATCCGGGAGTAAGAGCCTTAACTTTTGGAAATATCAAATGTTAGGTTTCGTGTTTTTATTCAACTGTATCTTAGGTTAGACGTTCTTTTTATTGCCTCATGAAACATGAGGAAATAAACTCAGTGCGCTATTTACGAATATCTCTGTTATACGAATAAGGACGGGTAGAGAGCATGGCTCTTGATACATCGAATGTATCGAACAGATGCACAATCAATTCGCTAATGAATCTACGGTAGCTCATAAATGCCATATACACAGCCAAAGCGGGAATGATCCGGATGTTGTAAATAATGCTAAGTGGGCTATAAGGATGTTTCTGCGTCTTTTTAATGTGACGTATGCGTAAA
>MNPL01006177.1:0-23020 GCA_002081605.1 Tropilaelaps mercedesae | reverse complement strand
TATATATATATATATATATATATATATATATATATAATCGATACAGTTGTAGTAAAACACGTGCACTGCCTGATTCAATTCTTCTCATAATGACGTATTTCGATCTTCCCGCTTAATTTAGATTGCGCCATACATATTATGCCGGGCATTATAATCGTTTAAAAAACGCTATTCTACTTGCCTATCAGTACAGGTTAATGTCCTAGTTTACTTGAAACGAAAAATAGTAAAAACAATAAGAAAGACGCATTGCAATGATAATTTTAAAGTTATAGCGGCCAAAAGCGCATACCGCTTTTGGACAAGTTGTTCTCTCATCTGTCTATATAAGTGCCCCTGGAAGATTCGCAGGCATGGAAACTGCGATTTAAATATCGCAGGGCAAATGTAAATTCAGGTAACGTTTGTACTAGCAATGACTTTTAATTATCTAAGTACCAATTTAGACTAGCTAACGACTATTCGCCAATACGCACTTGAATAAAGCAATCAATTTTTTGCTTTATCATGCAAACATCGATAATGACAAAATGCCCTCCTAATAACATAGAAAAGGTTAGCAGCATAGTTTCCAATAGCAACTCTATGCATGAGAAGTGTCAACATGATTAAAGACACGCTGATGAGACAACATGATTAAAGCAAATTGCTTGTATTTATACTTAATGTAGTTGCCTATCAATTCAGCTCTGAACAATTTCACCATAACAAGATACTACAAATGTTGGACCATGTCATTATCAACTGTTAACGTGTGGCGATGACCCTTATTAATATAAACAATAGCTCGCTTTGTTGAGTGGATTATTAATGCGTGCTTCTGTGTCTATTATGCCTATTTGGGTGTTAGTACATGAGGATGCAATAAGGCATTTACATGCCGAGTTCTAATGACCTATTTTTCAAAAAGGAATTATCATAAACTGGATAAAAAGCATCGCTATGTGGATAAACGCCATAAACAGGATGATACTGCTGACTAGATATTGCTCATTTTAGTCGCTGTGGCAAACGCTATTTCAGAATTGGCCATCACGAAGTATCTAAATTTAATGTGGTTCACTGCTTTATGTGCATGGGCTTCTGCAGCAGTTACTCTTAAGAACGCGATAAAACCTGAAGCATTGGCCGCACTTAGCGAATGTTCGGCTAATGACAAATCAGATTGTACCAAAAATAACGAAACCCCTTAAATAACGAAACTGGATTCTAACATAGTAAGTGCATCATCGGTACAGTCACCAACTTTGTTAGTCGAAGCAACGAAGCATAATGAGAAAAAATTATCTGAAACTTCTCAAGACCGGCGGCCAAGAGACAAACAACAGGAAATAGATATCCTCATTAACTCACAAGAAAACATTTGAAATCTAGTATTCGTTACATTAGAAGCTCCCTGAACTCACCAGAATTCCAAGTTGTTCATCCTAAAAGGCGTGTATCTATCTTCAAGTAAACGGTCATTAATATAACTTTCAAGGATTCGAATATGACATTCGTCTGTCTCTGCTCTACCTCACAACTCTTAGCAAACTGAAAACTCTTCGTTTACTTTGTAAATTTTTTAGAGCTGACTCTCAGCCAACGTTGGACGTTCGCTGCATTGGTTGCGCATTGCTTCGTAAGGCAGACTCGACAAATAGGAATGTGCAACGGCAGAGATCGAAACCGTACATTAACGTGTCTCCTACGGTCGCAAATCTGATGCAAATTAATTGAGCTACCGAGCTCGAGTCGTTTACTCATTTTGAACGCATTACCAGAAACCGTGAAGCTAGCGTTACAACCAGGCGTAGAACACGACCGTTCGCGTTCTATAGTCCGCAAGACACCCGCTGGGTGTTAGTTGCTTGCGAGCTGAGGTAGTGCGCTCCACTTCGATATCAGCCTGGTTTCAAGCAAGGGACTGGGAAATCTGGCTTTTTGTAGTGCTCTTTATTTTGTCTGCTTTATTGACATTACGATCCTATCTTTTCGGTCGCACTTACTTTTTTCCGGTGTTCTTCCCATTTTTGGGTGTTTGGTTTTCTAAACGTCCTCGTTTGGGCGGGCTCTTGTTAGTGAGGGGATACGCGAGTGTACCGGCGCCCCAATAGCACCCCATTTGCTAATTCGTAGTCGCCATTGTTTGCTGAAAACTTAGGGCGCATTAGCACAACGACGGCGACACCTAGCTCGTAGGGCTCTCACTAAGAATTAATGTAGACACACTGACCCATTTACACAATGACATTCTTTGAGTCATTATCGCCGCAGGAAACTCCGACATACAGCTGTACGATAGGAACTAGCCATCTGAAGACATTCGTAATCGTTTTCTATGGCATTCGTTCAGCATTCTATTTATTAGCCAGCAAAAAGAGCGTTTGTCTTCAGTTAAACGTGAGTGTATGCGATCGGCATAACGTAACAAGTTCACCAGATACAGTGTATTATATGCACCATAAATGTGCATAGCGAATAGTGCCCATAGCACACAGAGCAACCTAATAACTTAAATATCAAGTGGTCTACTTAGATTTGATAAAATTGAGTTGCAAGAACAATTGAACAACTTTGACTCTATTCAGCTCTGAGAGTCATTCAGCTTTAAATATTTCAAAAGCCTGTTTTATTAAGAAACAAGGACAAACGCCCAATCTAGCTTAGTTTTGCGTGTTATATGTCTTTCTATTTGAATAGTATTGATCTCTTATTCTCCAGCTTTAATGGATGAAATTCAATCCATGTTTGTTGAAGTCCATCGTGACGTTTCTAGTTTACTATTCAAAGTGTTTATCACAAAAGTGATATTATTCAGCTTTATTGAAGCGCACTAGCACAATCACTTACGAATTCCAGTAGGAAGCCAGTTTCAACTTATTCGCATTGGTAAGATTTACACACACATCGACCACCGGTTTTACCAACCAATTCTAAACTGTCAATATATCCTACTTCTGCATAACGAAGCAATCACTCATTCTACTTTAAATTAATCGCTTCAGTTATAATTTATATACAAGCTTTGACTCCGTCACTGACACGAGTTCTGAGGGATGGGGCACAAAGCGAGCTTAAACCAGAGTCGATGAGCCGTATGATAGCTGTATGCAAAACTAAAGCGTTTCGTGCACACCGGGCGACAGACGTGTCCTCGATGCTTAATTTTTATAGCATTATCGCATGATTCAATTCCGGTGAAACACAGCTTAATATAAGTAGGACTAAATGTTGTAAAGTGATCAAGGAATTACACTAAAAAGCAACTTTAGTAAAAATAATAAATAAAACTTAAATTTCAGCTTTTAGTAGGCTCGCCCAAAATTTGATGAATTGAGACACTTCCTTTAAATAGGTCTATTAGATTTGTACACTACATCAGACCGCGAACTCCCTAAGGTTAAGTACATCCGTCGCAAATTACTACTGAAGTTCAGATAAAGGTATTTATCAAATAAAGCCTTTATATTGGCATTAAATATATAAATAATATAACCTAACAGCTTAACATTTTTGTGCCCCGTAACACTATTTCTAGATGATATTTATGTAGAAAGCATAACTTAATAACTTTCTCAGCTGATTTACCAAACTAGCTGTCTGTGAACCAGTATAGAAAAATATGAAAATTCAAAGCAAATAATTTTGTCCCTGCTTTTGCAGTTTTGGCGAATAATTCAAATGTAGATTAGGGCTTTTTTGAAATATGGTTATTAACATAATGCCTCTTGGCCTTCCCCAACTGAGTTAATTTATGCTTTATATGTTTTGAGATACCTTTAACAACAGACAACGATATGATAATCGCAGATAAATACGCATACCATCTGCTGTCTTAGTATAAATTGGCAAGGTGGGCTACTGTGTGATATGGCACTCGCACTTAACCCCTATCAGTTTCTATGGCCATTATGGTAACAACAAGGGTTGATATGGCAAGTACTACGGAGACTGCATGTACGACACTCTAGTATAGCTAAAAAAATGTATAGGTTGCAATACATTCAGTTTCAAGATGGTGTATTGAAAGTTATACATCATAAATATTCGTTTCCAGGTGCGCTGTTTAAATTCTAAAAATCCATGCATATTATTATTATTATTATTATTATTATTATTATTATTATTATTATTACTAGTGTTAGAATAGGCTTGTATAAACGAGAGGATTTACCTAGGTTGTTTTATATGCCTGGACGCTACATGGGTAATGTTTAAAGGGTAGTCCTACGAGCATGAGTTTATTATGCAGTAAAGGGACAAAAGGCGAATAGACAACAACATTGATGTTCTCGTCTTCCATTATAGCCATTTTTATTTTCATTGTTTGGGAAATGTCTCACCCCGATTTCTGTATTCGCTTTATTTGAAGGGGGCTGCCTCCAGCATACCACACCTATGGTTCATCTTTC
Source organism: Tropilaelaps mercedesae (assembly GCA_002081605.1). Lineage (NCBI taxonomy): Eukaryota > Metazoa > Arthropoda > Arachnida > Mesostigmata > Laelapidae > Tropilaelaps > Tropilaelaps mercedesae. The sequence continues at coordinate 18,626 of MNPL01006177.1, read as the reverse complement.
ACTACACGTGCTGATATGGTTTCAAATACACGCGCTAACAACTTTTGGAGTAAAAGAACGCTGACATGTAATAATAATAATATACTAATTGTTATTATAATGGCTATAATAATAATTATAGCAGTTATTTTCGTCATGTGGTGTCACTATAATTACTGTATACCTTATTGTATCCATATTGTTTGTGTCATCATTAAGATTTTCTCCTTTTTTACTCTAACAGTCATCGTCACCTTGACTCTAACATATAATATTACGTTTCATACAAAAAATAAGATCACTCTTAAGATCATCGATCGAGAGAGTCGAAACTAAGGCCTTAAGGCAGGTTGTCGTGTGCGGACTCCACTCATATGTATTTCTGTGCCTTTTTCGCCCTTCCACCGTTAGATAGCTCTAAATGGATCGACGGTACATAAGATATTCCTATAGCCACATCTAACTCCTCTCATCTTCAGTCCTCCCGCATTATTTCGTCCACTCCCACAAGGAGGCAAAGAAACTATGATAGCAATTTGCTTATCCGTTATTATTTCTCTGCACGTCCGCGATAATTCTAAAAAAATTTCAAACACAATAAAGTTCGGCCACGTCGTGTCGATCCTACGTATTGCCCAAAATTTGCCAGAGAACGTTGACTACAGCCGTTCACGCAGACCAGCTCCTGTAGTCGAGCTACCTGTAGTGCGTACTCCGCTGTGACCCTCAGATGTAAGACATTGTGATTACTCGTACAGTTGATCAAGTTGCCACCTCTTTACCCTCCTATTCTCCTCTGTATCTTTTAGATATCCTATACAAGTTATATGTGCATGAATAATATAGGATAAACTCATATTTACTACATTACTGTCTGTAACTGTCTATACTGACTATTCGAGGGAAACATACGGTTAGTTAGCATAATCTCTCAGCTTAATTAATATGGTATTGACAAATAGCTCCCTACGATATTTATTCCTTTCTGATTCCAACCCCGTAAACGGCCTGTTTCAGCAATTCACCACACCGGATATACATACCGATACTTTATATCTGATGGAGTCACGTTTGACTAGTTTTAAAAAGCTAAACTTGCCTTATTTGTTTTTTTGTTAGCTAACATTGCATACATTAGGTGGTTCTACGCGCGCTCCCCTGGCTATTCTTCAACACCTTGTGTCGTGACTGCGTTTGAACAGGAAATGACCGAGAAGGCTTATTAAGCATAGTAGAGTGCTGTTTATAATGGTAATTATATAGATATTGTGCTTTAGAATTAAATATGTTTATGTTTTGGTCGTCATTTGTATGCCTCTGCGGTCGTAGAAAAGTTCGCCAAAACTCTGACCCAAAATAAAGCGTTTAATATAAGTTTCATTGACTATTGTAAAAACAATGTATTAGCATCCTCAAGATTGGAGTTATATTGGAAATTAATGTTACGATATCTCTTTACTTTTCTTCAGTTAGTTGAATGTGTGTATGTGTTAATGTCTAAATGTGGTTATAGAAAGGGAAGCAGCCTGAATACATATGATCTTTTCCTCTGTTTTGTCAGGCCTTTGGTCCACATTCAAAGACACCGTCGATATTTCGCCATATTTATTCTACAAATTTCTTGCTCACACTTGTGCATTTAGAGCGTGACGTAACACATCCGTCATAGCATATGCTGTTATAACGGACGTAGTCAGGCTGCCAGGACATGGAAGACAGGTGTTTGCGCGGCCGACTCAACCGACCATCCTCTGGCAGATTATGGGGACAGAATCAGAGCATCCAAGATCGTTTGCGTTGACTAACTGATGATGTAGCAATTTGCGACAAATTGTCGCTGTGTTACATATCATTTCGACTGTATATATATATATATATATATATATATAGACGACAGGGAAGTCAAGCAACCAGGAGCGTTTTCGCACACGATAGCCAGTACCGTCTTCAGAGTATTTTTCTGACTTCGGCTCCCTCGTTCCTGGCAACTCATCATGCTGACCTGGTCAATATTGTACAGTACGATGCTAATGATGTTAATTACTGGATACAGCTGATTGGTTTATGGTTACCCCTATTGTTTATTGTCGTTTTGTGTCTACTCTTTTGTTTGTCCTTTATTGCTGGTGGCAATCAGATGCACCACCGATGGAGGTCATCATCGAGTCGCCGAGAACGGAAGGGTGCTAACAACAGCCGACCCAAACCCAGAGGGGATTATCGTTAGATGATATGAAGCCTGATACTTATTAATTGTAAATGTACATAATTGCCCCCCGTATAAACCACGTCTATGCATGTAGAAATTGTTTTCCCTACGAATATTATTCTTTCTATGTGAACTAATGTCGCTTTTAATGCCTTAGTTCTATACTGCCGCTTAGGAAGACGAACTGCTGAAGAAGCCGTACGTACTACCTGCGTTTGCACGATTACTTCCATGTGTGTGTCATCACTTGACGCTGTTTGTAAAACTGCCACGAAGAATTCTTTTCCTTAAACTTGCCAAAAGATGTACGGCCGCCAGCTTTGTACAGCATTTATATGGATCTACATCGAATGTATGAAGAAACAATATTGCCTGAAACGTATTAGATTTTTTTAAGGGTGCGTTGTCTACCATTGCGGCTGATGTGGCTCCTGGCCGTTGGCTCCTTCGGCAGTGAGGCCGCATACTCGAAACTGTTTGTACCTCAATGCTGTAAAGAAACACGATTCCCAACATATTTGATATAGTCATCACCATTGTCATTATTTTCATTATTCTTATTGTTATTATAACAGTTACTACCCTATGATCAGCATTCTTGCCGGTCTAGACGCGCTTCCACTCACCCTATCATTTTTATCAATATTACCAATGGTATATTCACTTTTCAATCCAGAATCACTCTCGTTTGTGTATGCAGTTTTCTCATTTCTTTCGGGCATTCCAATGCATATGCTTAGGGATTTGTTTCTCTTCTTTCTTTGTGTTTTTATCCCATGTTGCACATTATGCATTTGATTACACATACGGTACGCGCCATTATAACAATTTTTTTGCGTCACATCTGTACGACTATCTTTAGCGTATTGATTTTATATAACACCGTTTAGTTATCCATTTATTTTATGTATCCTGTATTAGTACGTCTCTGTTCCTTTCTCTATTTTATCAGCAATTCATTCTTTCCATTCGTTCTGTTCTTTTCAGATGTCCTTATTTTTAATAGTTACGATCTAATATATATATATATATATATATATGTAACCTGTAGTATTTGTCATCTTATCGCTATGTCGCCGCGTACGAACGTTATACCGATCATCATTAAGCTAGGACAATCTCAGATCAACAGACTTATTGTGGCAAGTGTGCATTTAGATTTGTCTGCTAATCTGCCGATCCTTTTGCCGCATTTCTTATTAACCTACTCCGTACACTATCTTTTACTATTTATTTTTCGCCTTAGTTATTCATTTTACTTTAATTCTTCCCTGGTTTTTTCTTTCCTTCGTTTGCGTTCTTACACCTTATATATTTATCGTCAATATCACTTTTATTACTCATACTTCTTATACATACGTTACTTATTCATACTTCTTTACCTGTTGTTGTGGTTATGGTCATTAATATTTATACCATTATCATTTTAAGGAGTATAGTTGGTTTCATTATTCGTTTTTATACCTATTGTCTCATCGTTTATGACGTTGCTCGTCACCTGTTGAGATTTTAATCTCGACTTTTCTTGGGTCGATATATATATATACATATATATATATATATATATATATGTGTGTGTGTGTGTGTATACGTATACGTGTGTATATAGGCGTGTGTATAATTCTTTCTCAATGTAGTTTCATGTTAATATTTGTGCTGGAATGTACGCGCATGTAATTTGTGAATATTGTTTATAGGTGTTTGGTGTAATTAATATTTGGACAATAATTTTGCTTATTTAAAAGTAGATCGTGCGGTACATTTTGCCTTGTCTGAGATTTTTAATGGCGCACAATCATAGTATTACATATCGCTGATTTACCATCATTGAATAACACACTAGGTAGCTATAATTGATCGTCATTCCAATATTAGTTCAAAACAATAACTACAGTTACTTCCTGTCTCGCTCGACCGTTGTATTCGAGACGAGATATAATGATAATAATAGACCACCGATTTCCTTCCTCATGAACCAGGGTACTAAACCAAGAAGTTTGAATTATCGAAAACGTGAGAAGCCTCTCACTGAGGGTTACCGTAATAAGTAATATGCGTATTTCAGTTTCAGTTGAAAACTTAATAGTTAAATGAACTCCTCACAATTATTATTAGTCTATTACTAGTAGAAATAATACCACATGTCCCACAATGGCAACAACAGTAATCTTTAAATCCTAAAAATCTGTTTATTTACTGATTTACAAACCTGCTAATTTTTGGCTACAAGATATTAGAGAAGAGTTTTTGACACGTCTATGCTCAACCGGTATGTTTTTCCTAGGAATGATAAGGTGCATACTATGTATGTGCACAAGTACGCATAGACTTTCAGGCAGTGCAGCATGGCCAATTTGTTGTGTTCCCTCACGAAATCTATACGAATTATGACTTGGTGATAGAGCAATCCGTAATCTGCGTTGAACCCGTGTTCTTCCTTGGGTGACAGTGTTCGTTAGACGTCAGCTGCGTTTAGCATATTTGTCACATTTTCCCTGATGGAAAAAAATCACTTTATTATTTGGTTCAGCAAAAGTTATTGAAAACCGTTCACCTTAAGAGCGCCGCCAAATTTCGGTTGGAGAAAAGAAATCAGCGATGCTAGTTCGTCGACAACAATATAATCTATGTTTATTGTCAGCCACCAGTAAACATTTGGAGGCCATTCAAGTCAAATGTGCATCATTCTGTATTCCGATCACAACACTATCTCACTAGGCGACTGTGGCCTGCATCGGATCAGACCTGTAATGCGTGGCGCAGATGATCTCGAACATACGAAAAATTCTCCTGCCATGTGTATGATCTCTATACCACATTCAACCAATAAATATTTCGAAATTGATAAACTGAATTTTTTATGTATTGTTTTATCTCCGTGTCCAACATTCTCCGGTGATTCAACAGAATTCACAAACAAAAAAAACTTATGGTTGACAGTTACTATGAACAAATCGTTTAACAGCATCGTCACTCATGGGACCATTCGCCTTCTGATGCATAAGGATAATCGTTATAGAAATACATTTATCAAACAAATGAACAATCGATTAATTCAGTATAGCCTATAATGCAGAAAGTACTTACCAGTGTGGCACTTAGTTGTTTACACCATCGATTACTGGCGATTGTGGTCGCCGTAGTGGTTGCTCCTCAACCTTCCCTCTCAGCGAGACACATTACCCAGCACAAAAGCGTAATGTGCCTGCTTGATGTTTGAAGCTACGGATGCGTTTTCAACTCACTCATTTTGGAAGAACAAGATTTAAAACAACAAAAAATCGTGTAGCGCTATGCTGAAGTGCCACTTGGGTACACTTCAAGGTCTCACTAGAACCACCTCAAAGCGCCCTACAGGAAGAGCCACACTTTCGGCAATCAAGTATGCCATGCACATCAATGCAAACTTCTGCGTAGAAAGAAGAAACTGTTCGGTTGATAATGTACTACAGCTCGTCCTGACCAAACACGAAAAACACGCAAATTCGGCTTCTCAATGTTTGCTACTAGTCTCGATGTTTCATTTCGGACGACCGTTTCTCGACATGGCAATGCGGCATTAGCTTAGTCGCATAGACAGTGAAATGCACATAACCTTTTTGTGTGCCTCGAAAATTTTTTTGTCGAGGCCACGTGCGTCCGTGTGTACGTCCCTGAAAGCTCTTCTTATGTTCGTCTATGTGTATTTAGAGCTTTAAGCGCACTTCAAGGACATCCACCAGCAAGTGTACCATACGCTTATCGCAACACGGCCCAATTAAGGCTACCAGCATCATGTGGCGTCATCAGGCTGTAAGATTTACGACATTGAGGTGCCCTCCGTCAGCCACGGACGACCAGCGTCCTTTCGATAAAACATTTCTGAACTAGAACGATGACAAGTCAACGTAGCTTAGTTCGAGAATCTAGCTTATTTGTTTCTTTGCCGCTTTCGCCTATTAGTTCATTACAGCGAGTATTGTTTCCTAGCTTGACCACGAATTCGCTACGTAATGATGTATCAACAAATGTTGTCAGATCAAGCTTTCGCAGTGGATTTGCCCTTTGCATCTTTTCCCATAGAATCCATGATCATAGGACTTTTGTCAGTCATCCGATCTGGACGCACAGCTAGGAAAAACAACACAATTGACGTTGCCGTGTGTGCAACGGCAATAATAATAATTGATATATAATAATGTAGTAATATTCACAATAATAGGCATTTTAGTTAGAACCAACAGAACATACTTCATTTGCACGTGTTTTTTGTAGATTTTTTGTAACGAATTCTAACGATGAGGGGGGATGCCCTTTCAACGAACCTTTCTACTGTAACGACCCTTGCTTTTGGTGGTGGCATGCGACTAAAGGGCTGCTCGGTAGCAGCCTTTTAGCACAGCAAGGCCTAGTTCATAATTAGACTTATACGTGTTTTGTGCAACTGCCTCCAGCTAACCAGAGGCGGCTGTTCTTATGCTTTTTTCAACTAAAGTCGACTCCCGACAGTTTCTTTTTGGAATTATATTGCTTCGTCCTGCTACTTCTTTCCACACCTCAATCTGTCAATATAATACTCTGCGGATGGACGTGTCACACAGAATTAGTATGTGTGTATGTGTGTTTCGTGTATTTAGTCTTATCGCGCAGTTAGTTTGAATAGCTAGACATCACCTGTTCAAGTTGGATATTTTTATGCGTTGGTGATGATGTTACGCTTACTTGACACATAGTACTTTTTCGTCTCCTTCTCCTTACCATTACGTCATTGTCATTGTTTGGCGATTAGTCTATACAGCGATGATGAATATGGGGGTGAGCTTTTTGCTATCTAGGAGAATTATTAAGCCGGTCGGGGACCGCGCGCTCCGATGCCACGCACAGGTATGCCCCGTACTTTTTGTGGGAGCAAACTTCTAAAACTTTCTATACTTAGTTTTCATCCAATGTTTGAACAAAAACGCCATTGACATTTCAAAATTTGTCTGCCAAAGCATAACTAAACTGCCGTAACACTTAATTATATTTTTCGGACATTTTGCTGTGTCACCATCATTAATCCTATAATGCCATCAAACAGTTGTCAATGCATGAAATCATTCCTCACCGTATCCAAGGCGCCACTATGCACTCACTGATTTGGAGCCCTTTACTATGTAATTGTTGCCCACCGTGGAGTAGGAAGGTTGTAACTGCACTTTGTACTAAAGGCTGGCAGAGGTATAAAACAACTTGGCGAGTTTCGTCTCTCTTTTTCATTCGTTCTATCTCTGCAAGTTCCTTTTCGGTTATTTCATCTTTTGCGTTGCTTAATATTTTAAAACACCATGCAGCCTTGCTGCATATATGCTCTGGCTAAATTTCATATATTTTAACGCATACAGATAATTATGCAGCGTTACTTCAACGACATGATGCCTGGCAGACAAATGATCTCTCCTGTTGTCGCGATCGTCAATCTTCTCAAAGTCAGGCGCGCATGATCGTTGACTCGACTGTGGACACCGAGTATCGACCTAAGCTATCGTACAAAATTTCTTTCGTTTAGTTAATAATAAGATCTGCTTCGCATGTGTGGCAGGGGCGCGCCGTCCAACATCCAATGGAAATACACTTTGTATACATATATATAGGACACTACATCAAGCGTGACTTGGTCATCGGTTGGTTCTTCTTTTCTACTCGACCAATATCGTTTGAGCAACAGAATTATGCGAAACTTGGTCGGTTAAAAGAGGTTGATGTATAGAAAGGAAACTGCGGAATGCTTTTACCAATTAAATTTCTCGAGGTGCCTTGTTCATTTCAGGCTGGGTCAATAGGTAGTGCAATTAACGGTGCTTGTCGCTGTTAGGTTCATCTCTGTACGTTGTAATGGTCGATCAAAGAGCCAGAGCAAAGCTAAAAATAAGTGTTTGCGAGTTATATCAACATTAGAACAGACGGAAACGGCCACAGACCTTTTTTGCTTTCTCAGCGCGCTAATAAACGGCTACATTAATTTAGTCGTTCCTTTCACCCTTTTTTCGCTTTTCGAGCTTCTGCTTTCTTCTGATTCTTCTCTTCACTTTAAATTCTCTGAGGTCTCACGAGAGCTGATGACCTCTACAGCAGCCTGAGCACAAACACGTAAACCTGGTCCTCCCGTGTTGAATAGCCGAGTCCTGAGTTTTCTCAGGAAAGCTAGAGCTTACCGCGTTCTTGGTTCATGGGTTGATGGCGTCATCATCGTTGCTCGTTGTAGCTGCTGTCGCAAGCTGAAGTTGTCTTTAGAGGTGCTTGTTTCGCCCTCCTCGCTGTGTGTTGAAGCGGTTCTATGTTGATTTGCGAATAGTAATCTACGCGTACTGTTCGTGCGAGGATGTTTGTATGTCGAAGGGTTGCGCCATAAGGTGCAGCTGCGGTTACGAGTCAATCATCTGTGGTAAAGTTAATACTGCGGCTGCTGGAATTGGCCTTGAGGTTGAGTGGGAGACTGCGGTGGATAGTTGCCACCCACCGGGGGATACTGTGAAACAGCAGCGCCGGGCTGCGGTTGTCGCTGTTGATGGAACGCTGTGTCCTTGTAAACGAACCAAGTTCCAAACGCCCACAGCATCACGTTTGTAAAGCCTAACAGCTGAGATCCACGTGACACAAGTTCACACATATAGGTTGCAAAACAAATTTGGGACAAAAATTTTTTCGTTATTCAGGAGTTATATATAGATAGAGTACGGAAAGTGTGTGAAAAATGTGTAGCATGCTATTTAAGAAACTATTTAATGATGTATTTCTTCGCCTGTGAAGCTTACCTAAGGTCAAATTATATATATATATATATAGATATATATATACAACGGTTCAAGCATACTATTTGGCAGAGCTTACACACAGAAGCAATACGAAGTGTAATACGAATAATAATGCAGAGAGGTAATACTATGACGAAGGGAAGAACAGTAATACGGAAACTAACATAGTTTTTGCCACTCACGCTTTCAAATATTGTACGCCTCTGACATAAAAGTCATACTATACAAGAATAAAAAACGTATATATACATATTAGTCGTGGTTAAAAAGTAATAAATATCCAAAAGAAAGGAAAAATTTGTACAAACCACTGAAATATTGAGCGAAGAGTAGTTCCCATATTGTTCAGGAGAGCAATTAGTTGCGATGAGGTTGGCGCAAACAGGGATACGTTCAATGAGTTTGTCTGGGCTCATATAATATTTAACATCTGAGACGCCCTGGGCCCAGGCGCATGAGCCAGCGAACCAGAAGATCGTGAATACAGCCGTAATGCCCATATCCTGTGAATATGCAACAATTAATATAGTCAAATGCTCAAAGAATGCCTACCATTTTCGGAAAAAGACAATAAGGTTATATACATTTGCTAATACTGTAGAAAATGTTGGGCGTTACATTGAGCGTTACATGTTTGTCATGACAAATACAAAATATAATAATTGATTTTTTGAAAATTCGTATGGTTGAGATGTTGCTGATTTCTTTGGTTGCAATAAGACTGAAGGTCTTATTATGGTTTAGGTAACAAGTTAAGCTAAATATTCACAATAATTCATTTTCCTAAAAGAAATTATACCAATAAAACGTGCGGAACAGAATAAGCAGCTGGTGCTATCTAACGCACGTTAAAATTTCTAAATAGTTTAGAACACCGAAAGTTGAGGCATTTTTAGGTAAAAAAGTAGAGTTGTTCACCCACCCTGAAGCGTATGTTTTTTGAATAATTTTTACTACTCTCTTCTAGTGGAACTAAAATCGCCCAACATTTTGCCACAAGACATATGAAAATAACTAAAAGAAATAATGCAAAATGCACTTATGAGAAGAATTCAGCGTTTTCTATATATATAAAGATATATATATATATATATATCTCTTTCCATATATATATATATCCATATATATATATATATATATATATATGGAAAGAGAAAGAAAATTAATTTCATCATATATGTAATTTTGTACGCTCGTGACAGTTTTTCTGTTTTGTTTTACGTACAATGATAGGTATGGTTTGATTCGTTTGGTAAAGCGCGGTACGGAAGACGTAAACCGCTACAGCCGCGCAACAGAACATGAACGATAATACTCCACACGCTACGAAGAATTCTGGATTGGAAGATAAGTTGTACGGAAGAATCACCGTATGTGAGTCCACTTTTGAAGCCAATGAACAGTCCTTGGGTACGTCGAACGGAAAGTATGCCATTCTTAGAATAAAAAACAGACACCAAAAAATAATTTTCATCTCATTTTTAGCGCACTATACAAGGATTTGCCGATGTGAACTGCATATTTAATTTGTGATTGATTTATATTTCATTATCTTCGTAAATATCGTTATTTCGTTTATATTGCATCATCGGTTATCAAGAGCCTTTTTTAGTGAATCGTACATAGTTCGTTACATTATAATTAATAATTGCTTCTATTAAAGGTTTGTTTAATCAGTGTTTCGTAATTTACACGCCAACCTTACTACAGGCACATAGCCAGAAGTAAGTTTTAGGTATACGCTTGCGATTTAAATTATAAAAAGTTATCAAGAAATGTTTTGAAAAAAATTAAGTAATCAGTTAAGCACTTATGAGTGAATCCGGTCATAATTATTTTTGTAAACGAAGGACTGATAGAGCCTTTAAGTAATTGATATGCGTTAGGACTTTTTGAGAGCATTGTGGCGAGAAGTGTAACACCATTAAAGAATAGCACCTTTAAAAGCTTGCTAATCAGTATTAGTGCTCGTAAGAAGTTCTAATTTCTATTAATGAAATTGCAATAAAAAATTCACAGACATCAGTTTCACAATGAAATAAGTATTCGTGAGTGTTCTGCTTTCCCGTTATATATCAACTATTTTCCCGTATCCAATCGTGACTACAAAACGGAGAAAGCGGGAAGAATGTGGAATATAGGTGACAAAATAACGCCCTAAGCCAGCTACGTTAGAGAGGCTTCGATAGAAATCCACCTCAGTAGGCCGTTTCAGGTACAATCTATCTAACAAATACGCACCAATTATCTGTATTTTCACAAAGACCTTTATTTCTCGTCGGCACATAATTCAGCTAGGATATAAGAATTACACCTTAACCCATTAAACACTTGATAAGCCGAATAGTTATAAACCGTACCATCCTATATAACAGATTATAGCAAGTGTTCTTGTTATTGTTTGTATTAAATGATTTTCAAGAATAACAGCACATTTGTATACGTAGAAGAAACTGATCCGCTATTATTTAATATTCATATAATTTGTACTAAAAGTAGATCTTTAAGAAGAAGTGATGTTGAGATAAATTAAACCGAAAATAATGGTTAGCCAAAGTACTTCTCAAGATTAATTTGTTTAAATTTAGTTCATTTCTTATGATTCTAACTGCCACGTTACAGCTGAATGCACAACCCAACATGTCTCAGCGGAGGTTTATGAATAGTGAAATGGTGGTAAAAATCAGTAACCTATTTAGACACAGAGTCTACAATGTTAAGCTACAACCAAACATTAGAACGAGATGCTCTACACATACTAAATAGACACCAGAACAAAGCAAATAATCGGAGTCATATAGATGTAGCCAGAGTCATTTATGGCCGTCAAAGCGCATCGCCCATTCAAGGGGTCAACTTTCGCTTTTATTACGTTAACCGTCTAGGCCACATTTCCCAAATTGGTCTTCTGGGAATTTTTTCTTTCCGGGTAGGTGATACCTGGCTGTCAGGTTCCAGGCCACGACCGTTGAAAAAATACGTTCTCTCCCTGTTTCTCTTCTTAGCTCATTCTCTTGGAACAAAAGGTATTGCCTTCAGAAAAGAAGGGTAACCTAATAACCGAGCATATTACTGTCGAAAGTAGCCGTTATCAAGCATTTAAGATTAATCACACAACGCGATTAAGAGACTTGAATGGCTCGACGACAGGCGTAAATCTGAATAAGGTAGTGTGATATACATAAAGAACTACATACATATAAAGTACAATATCTGGTAAAACCCTGTATGTAGGACGATGAGTCAGTTGTGGCATGGAACAGAGGCATCGCCACAGGTACCTGGCCTGTAATGAAGGTTAGCTGCTGAGTCATTTGGAAAGAACCAAGGATGGTGCTTACTTATAGAGCCTAGTTTTTTAGCTTCTGCCGTTTACCTGAAAGGGTATCCGTACTTGATGTCAACATGTGCTTTAAAATCCTTGCAATCAATGAGAATCCTGGCCGTCGTCGAGTAGCCCGCTGTTATTGAAAATGCCATTATAGCGAATACCTGCAATTTGTAGAAAAAGGGGTTTTCTAGGTCGAAATCTTTGCAAAAGAATGCAATTTTGAAAGGCGTCGTAGCGACAATACGCTCGTATTCTCGCATTTTCAATTCCCCATGAGCCATTTGCTATGCTTTTAATAATGTGCTAAGGAAGAAAGAAAAAACACTTGTATTGAAATTCTAATAAACAAATCGCACCCACGTTTATGATCTCAATGTCTGTGAGTAACATTTTTCAGTAATCAATCCTGGTAAAAAGTGTTTTAGACAGCCTTGATGCATAATATATATTAACAGGTTTTCAGTAGCTCAATAAACAATTTAATGTTTCTTAACGAATAAAGCTACTGCTGGCAAAAATGTACAAAACCAGGGAGAGCATTAGATGGCTTAACGTGGCAGCCTCCGCAATCCTCGGTATTTCATAATCGAGAAGTGTGTGACAATTTATATGTACATAGATATACTGCAAAACGCAAAGAATTTGCAATTCATGTTGGGAGAAATCCAATTCGCACGAACAAATTCATATGATTTTCTGAATGTAGCTGTAAAGACTAATGAGTTATTACAAAATTCGAGTCTGCACTCATAATGAGGAAAAGAAAGAACTTCCGCAATAAACTCGGACATGAACGATAAGTACGTTCATTTGACACTAGATATTCGTGACACACAAATATATGAATTACTAACATAATAAAAATATTATAGATAATTAATAGCTTACCGCCTGTAAGACACGTATAAAGCCTCGAGGCTCTTTGAGAGCGCTAAAATGCATCTCCATGTTGAATCTGAAATGTAATGACAAATACGCATCGGCACGGCAACAACAATAGATTAGTTTATATCTTTTTATTCAAACATCACTCTAAATCTATACGCAGTACAATTTCAAATGGGTAGCCAATTTTATATTTTAACAGTCCAGTATATTACTAATTTCAACTGACGTGGACATTTAGCTGTAAAATATCTGATCATTTTTCAATCAAGAGCGGTCATTTTTCAAAGCACATCGTGTATATAAATGAAATATATTTATTTTTATTTTTGTTTAGATACGTTGACTGGGGCTTTTTGCCTCCAAAGTGCTTAAGCAAAACAAAAAAATAATGTGTGTTTGCTTTCGAAATATCTTAACAAAACAGCAAGGATACCTTTTCAAGTCCATTAGCGACTCCAGACTGCTTCGGTAAAACTAATATCTTCTATCTATAATAACCAATAGGGAAAATTATCGGCACAGGACGGCGCAGCTTAAGCTGCAAAAATAACGTTTGCCATTTCTCTAACTTCACATACATCTAGATTACAAACAAGAATCGTACAGTTACACAAAACTTTATATCATCTGTGACTTTGGATAATAAAATTAGTGCCGGTCCGTATCAGAAGGCAACAGTTTAATTAATTTAATAATCCGAATTTATATAAGAGAAATACGAAAACTCTGTATTAGAAAACCTAAATAAATGTGTTTACTCATTCTTGTTATCAATAGACCATCACTCAATTTTTGAAGATTCAAACAAATCACAAACAAGCCAAGCTCGTTGTTTCTTTCAAAAATCTTTATTGTCAACTACTTCCCAATTCAATGTTCAATTGGTCTCGGTTTCACACAACAACTTAATATCCCCTTCATTCTTATGTTGCCTTATTTTCCTAGGCCATCCGGTCTGTATCAACTCTCTCGCACTGTTCATTCTAAACGACTCCATTCGGGTGAACTGGGGGCTTCGTATCCAACAGAGCAACCACCGGTTTCCTGAAACAGCCGCAATGCAAATAGACGCAATGCTGCACTATGTAGGAATTATGGCGGGCCCCAACGCAACAGATTTTGATCCCTACGTCGTTGCTGTTTCTAACGCCCCTGACCCATATGCTCGAAATGTTTGTTCATACATAGAGCATCCTGTACCCATTGCTTAAAACGCTATGCGGCAGTCTGAGTAGAACTCTCGACTCTTGTCTCGAACCCTCTACACGCCCAAACGCCTTTACAATGTACAACGACTTAACGGTGTTTTGTTGGCGTTTAGCGCCCGTCTGCGTATACCATGGGCGTGGGCCATATTTGGCTCCTGGATGTAGAAACGCCGCACTCATGCAAACGTATGTAGTCAGAGGAAAGAAGATCAGTGTTATCCATTGACGCTTATCAACACCACAACCACCACTGTCATATCTAACTGCCATTACTGCTGGCGCACTCATGTTTCCTTCGGCCATTTTCAAATCAGTAAAACGGCCAGCTTCTAGCTATCTTACCGAGAGAATGGTTCTGCAGAACCACGCCAGCATCTCTATATACCAAGGTAAAGGCTAGTTTATGTTTCCACCATAAGCCTGCTCTAATTCTAGCTCGGTGTTACTTGTGTACCCCAACCAAGAAACGTGGTCCCTACTTTATAAAGCAAAGTATAGAAAGCCTCGAAGCTTGATTTAGGGCTACCCCTGCGGGGGTTAGGAGGCCGGCAAGACGGAAACCAAAGCCGACTGCGGTCTGGAGACTGTAATGGTGGGAAACTATACGCTATAGCTATCAGCTTCGGGTTGGATGAAGTAGCATCCAGTATTGGTCGTTGTCAGTCTGTCCTGCGTCAGTCCCCTTTCCCAAAAGGGACCTCTCCCAAAAACAGGCTAGCTAGGCGTGGCAACCGTGTATTCCAACCTGCACTCCTTGAAACCTTTGCCGCTAATAATCCGCTATCATATTTGTTAGACAGAACGCACTTACTGGTCGTACATCTAAGCCGACCTAATTCACCAGGACCTGCATGATAATTTTAATTATAACTATGAATCCTGCGATAATCATATTCTAAATCCATATAACCAAATGTTTAAAGAGCTATCACAACGACATAAGTTTCGCGTCAGCGCGAAACTGATAGGCGAATGTGATGTCGTAGGATGATCATAGCAATGTACGTAAATATGTATACGCTCTATAAACGATTTCCTATCAACCAACTTGTAATGGTTAGTGGCGTGATCATTCTGGTTTGCCACCCTCCTGTATACGTTCTGCATCGCCAATGCGTTACATCATAAGCCCCATGTAATATCTTTAAATGCACTAAAAAATAGCTTGGAATACTGCGTTACCACGGACGACTCTTAACTTCTGTCTGCAGATACCTATTGGAGATACCTATCCTCCTATATGGCAGCATTCTTCGTTTCATGGTATACTAAACCGTTCAAATTTGTATTAGCGGTTTTTGGACGGCTAATAGGGATTATTGCACTGATCTCTCAACAACAAACGTGAGCCAACCGACAGAGTCACCACAATCATGACCACACATCAAATGAGGACTGCAGCGAATAGCGTAATAACACATAGCTATCCAAACGCATGTCAAATGAAAACGTGGCGAGAGTTACATTAGTGTAATGTTGCCCCACTTCGACTACGTATGATAATTCCATATACGTGAAAACGGATACGCACAAACACACCAGCAAACACAGATAGAGCAAGGGAAATGAGTCACCATTGAGTGGGCAGTAAAAGTCCAGCTTGCCTCTGTCAATAGTGACGCCTATGCTGTGGGTCGCTATGGAAAACAGCCGCAAGTGCGGTGAGCACGTTCCAGACTAATCTGATATGTCGAGCTTGGTGGCTCGGCACATTCGTATGCGCGGTGCAACCGGACGAGACACATCGGCTTATGGGTTCGATCCCTGCCGTTGGACATTTAAGTTTATGGGATCCGTCTTGCAAAGTAATGCAAAAAGTGCCACCGCGGACATTGGATGTTGGATGATGGACAGCCCTGAAAGTATTAGACAAATCCGACCTCTCTGAACACAGAGTTTCATCAACAGCTCTTAGTTTTGAGAAAAATGGAACAAGTGCACTGGGTGGGTCACGCAGTTAATTAATCAATAGAATTTCTTGTTTTCAATGGAATATAAATGTGCCTAATGGAAGGAAACCCTAAGGAAATGCCGCATATTACTCCCATAGCTCGGCCTTTCATTGCGCAATAAGTTGTTCTCAATAGGCTTCTATCAGCGATCTTTAAGAGATATAATAGGCTGTACGGCTACGCTGTCAACTGGCATCTATCACAAAGTTCGAATCTATAATACAATGCAACTAGATATACTATACTATAACCATTATAACGACAGATAAATACTACAATTACACAGCTCTTCGGCGACGAGCAATCGTTTTCTACATCGTAAAGTGAAGCTACATCGCGTCAACCTCCGTTATCCGTTTCCTTATTGGTGGCCGTCCTTTTGTGAGTTGAATAGTTATGTTCCGCTTCCTTTGCGGCTTCTGGATCTTCGATCATATAGCATCATGATTTCATTCTTATTATTTTTATTAATTGTTCGGATTGTTATTGCTTTTATTGTCGTTGGCAGCTATGGAAGGGAGAAGGATTACACTAACTATATGGTCCAATGAGTCGCACGCGGTAATCGCAGTCCGAGTAGAAACAACTTCAACCGCCGCCTGCTTAGGCGGTTATGTTTTTATCGCAAGCGCTAACAGCCGTCTACGTCTGTTTGGCAGCCGCCGCGCCCTCAACTCTAGCGTTTCAATTTACGCGCCATTCGACGCAAGGGAGCGGTGACCGAGGGGAGAGGGTTAAGAATCGGTCGCCATTTTGAGAGCGGCAGCGGCAGTCGTGCCGCCGCGCTGGTAGTGTGGGTAATTTCCAACCAGACAGCAGCCATATTGGTAGACATCGCTGAGCAGCGAGCATCCGCCTACAGTAAGTCGGTGACTGGGTCCTCGTGTCGTCGGATCTCGTTAACGGTCCCCTCTATAGCGTGTCACTGGTGTGCGAGTGGAGCTCTAGTCTTCCTTCAAATCTGTTTCGGGATTGGTTAATATTAGTGGGTGCACGTTGACGAGGAGCAGATCCAAGAAGTCACCGATACTTACGGATTTCCCCGTGTGTGTGCAAGTTCGCATTTGACGACCAACTACGCTGCGCTCAGAAAGACGTCAGTCCACTCGACAACGTGAGAAAATCGACATTATCATCAGTGTGTGTTAGCGAAACGCTTGTCTATCTATTGGGACACGTTGACACTAGCAACATCTAATAGCTTTTTTTCATTGGGCACTGACTAGAGTTGGAATTTCGTGCTTAAACACCCGGACCTTGCTAACCGGCGTAACTGGCTCTCGTAGAGTGGACTTTCGCTTCGCACACGTACAACCAAATAAGCTCAAGATGTCTTGGCAACAGTATGTTGACAACCAGATCTGCGCCTTCGTGCAGGCCAAATCAGCGGCGATCGCCGGTCTCAACGACGGTTCAATCTGGGCTAAATTTGAAGCGGCTCCAAACAACGCGATCACGCCGGCAGAGATGAAAGCCATTGCTGAGACTATGCGCACGAAGCCGCAGAAATTCCAGGAAACTGGAATCTACCTCGGTGGCGAAAAGTATGTGTGCCTCAACGCCGAAGAGAAGCTTGTGCGCGGTCGTAAGGGCACCTCGGCCATGTGCATTGTGGCAACCAATACCTGCCTGCTGGTCGTGGCCGCCATCGACGGCTTCCCACCGGGCCAACTCAACACAGTCGTCGAGAAACTCGCCGATTACCTCCGCGGGAATAACTACTAGAAACATCAAACGAGAGGGAGATTACCTACAACCACACTAGCTACGGCAAACAGCAACAACAAAAACATCAACAAGAAGACCGAATTCTACTATAGATGATTAAGAGAATATAGCTTCTTCTAGCTGGTACCTACTTGCCTCTTCCCTTGAAAAAAATCCACCCTGGTTCCTTCCCTTGTCGGAAGAGGTGTATTAATCGAAGAAACACAGCAATGTCGACTAGAACTCTACGCCCTAAGAGACGGAACAGCTGCCATTGAGCCTCCGTTTTTTCTAGAATATCAGATATACCGCATTCCTCCCCTCCCCCCGCCCACACCACCCAGAACCTTTCTATACCTGCAGCGACAACAATATTACTGGTGATGACATATTATATATAATACTATAGAGCGAGAGAGAGGGTATTAGAATATACCACTCGCTAGTACTCTGCTGAAGTACTTCTACAATTAAAAAGCGCACCTCCAAATCTATATATATGATTCTCTGATTGCTACCTCCCAGTAATTCCCTTTTCAGCCTCTCTCTCTCTCTCTCTCTATATATATATATATATAT
>MNPL01006175.1:0-13214 GCA_002081605.1 Tropilaelaps mercedesae | reverse complement strand
ATATATATATATATATATATATATATATATATGCTACCATAGAATAGAAATACAACGACAACAACACGTTGAATATACTGAAACACAATTAACCCGTTTTCGAGTTCCGTTGTACTGTGATGTTTGCGCAAAACAACCAGCTTTTCGCCTTCCTCGTTCTACTCTCGCCGTTCTGTCGCCAGTCATTGCATGTTAGATTACTTCGATTAGGATATCCGCTCAGATGAGTGCAATTCGATTGGTAAAACGAGTGATGTGGGGGGATCGCCAACCTGACCTCGTCGGATTGTGTCCTGTATACTTGTCGAACAAACTCGCCTCGGTAGTCAACAGAGCTATGATTCTGAAAACTCATCATACGTTTCTTATGCACACGTGCTACTTGTGAGAACGAGAGAAAGAAAGACGTGACAGAGCAGCGAGAAGGCCTTTGGCTCGCGACCAATTCTCTTTGGAGAGCCAACGCGCTTGGGTTCATGTTGGCGCCCCGACGTCCGTGCAAAACTAAAGACATAGAATAATTTTGAGGCGAACCCGAGGTGTCGTTTAGGTTTGTAGCATTGTGCTTCATGATTTTCGCGTTAGTGGACCAAGACATATAAGCAGTCGAGACTAGTCAGATAGACAGATAGAAGGAAAAGGAGGAAGCGGCAAAATAAGTGGAGAAATTCGCCACGGTTCGAGTCGGTACGATGCCTAACTGGGGCCAGCGACATGGCCGGGGCGCGATTTCGTCACAAGACGAAAGGGCCATGAAGGAAAAGTAATATCTTGCCAATGTGTCCCGTTGTTGTGCACAGTTGTTAATCTACGGCTCTCGCCCTGACTTCATGAATGCCATGAAAGTTGGGGAAAATAATACGATGCACTACGGATGGCATCATAAAAACATTTCAAGTGCTTTTTGTTCAAAATTTTAATACACGAAGGTTTAAGTTCAGCAGTGAGAGGACGTACGTCTAGAGCACGATAAGAACATGGGAAACAATATGTTAAAACGCATCGGCGAGTCAAGGGATCCAAGCTTATGTCATAAGATTAGGCATAAAGACACCTAGCATTTCATTGTTTCTTAATATCTTGTTCAATAATAACCTTACAGTGGATAAAATTAGTAACATGCGTAGATTGCTCCCTAACGTCTTAACCCGGCTCTTACCAAGGTTCCTGATGTCGACTGTCTGTATGTTTGCCATAACCGATGACGGCCTTGAGGGCGGCTGCGATTGATAACCTGGAGCAAACGTTGGCACCCGCTCCACTAGAGAGCTTCCAGCAGAAATTACGGGTGCAACTGCTCCAGTCTGTGGCGTAGAAAAGCTAGTGCTGGGCATAGGCTGTGCATTACAAGTCGAGGCTGCCTGTGATGCCGAGTTGTTAGAGGGAGATTTCTGCAAGAGGAAAAATAACCAGGCGAATAAATGAAAAACAACGCATAAAATTGACACTGACTTAATGCTTACCTGAAATACGACGCATTTAAGGCTTCGCTGGCCACTGCATAGAGAGCAACTGTTGCCAGTGCAAAAAAAGTCTAAAAATATTGCAACAATCTCTGCAGCTAGCTAGCTAATGTTACTCTGGCAGATCGGGCAAACTGCTTGCCGATGTGTGTTTGTGTGTATGTATGTTCAAAAAGACATAATTCTAGTTTATGTGTCTGCTCAGCCACAAAAGTTCGACTCGACGAGACTAAAAGGGATAGACCGCCCACTCGCAGCAGCTGTTTAAAGACGCAGAAAAGAGATAGGACTCTAGTCCGAGAGGTGGAAAAATATCTTTTGTTGAACCAATACTAAAAATTTTTGTGCACACTGATGCCCAACTAGCAGACCACAGCGATGGCTGCCTGTCGCTGGAAAGTAGCCAAATCCACAACTACACTAAATACTGTTGAAAAAACAGAGTTGAGCTAATGATAAAGCAAAAAAAAACTGTTTTGTAAATAATTTCCGTACAAAGACACTCCTTATCGAAGGTTAGACCATTGAAGCAGTACTCAAAGTGTCGATGTACCCCACGATAATATTATTATTACATAGCGAAAGATATGCCGGAATTGTAGCGGAAATTTTCCTCTCTTTAGTAAAACACATTTGAAACAAAATTCGAATCTATAAAACAATTTTCTTACAATCAATTACGTTTGGAGAATCAATGCACACTAGATTCATTCATGGCAACATTCTGCAGTGCTAATATAGAGGTCTAAATCATAATAAAGAAAACAACACCGGCATTATAACACTGAAAGCTCCCATTTTTTTCAAAGTGGCCGTAATTAATAAGAAGTCAGTTCACTCTGTCATAATTGATAACAAGCCCTGTAGATTATAAGATTGCGTGTATCTGAATCAAACGACAAAAACACGTAAGACTCATATTACTTACCACGTGTAGCGCAGCTTCTAGAACCTTTTGCGCCAGATTTAGCGGCTTCTGTAGTGTCTTGCCGATGGCAGAGGCTGTGGCGTTCTTCACACTTTTCATAACAGTGTCCTTCTCAGCTTCACTGGCAGTGTCAGGCTTTGGAGGTTTGGCCGCAACGACGTCTTTCGGGGACGCTCCCGTTGCCGACAATCTTTCTATGGCTGAAGCTGTAACATCCCCCTTCGCGGCCTTCGGCGTTGCCACATTTGTGTTGGGATGAGTAGCTAAGCGAGGCGTTTGTACAAGGTCTTCGGCACGCGATGACTCGGCCTCAGATGGCATCTGAGTACCTCCGATTGGACCGGCCTCAGCGGCTAGGCCAGCTTCGCGCGTTGCGGCATCGCTCTCGTTAACGATACTTGTAGAACTACAAGAATCACTTGTGCTATTGATAATATGTACATTCAAAGTGTTTGCGATACGCGGCCGCGCTGCTGGTGATGATGTTGTTGTTGTCACTACTGCGCTCGCCTCTGTCTCCGATGTGGTTGTCGTTGTCGTAGTTGCCGCAGTGGTTGTAGCTGTGGTAGTTATCGTGGGCAAGGCGAGTTCGCGCTCCTCCGACGGTGCCGGGGTGAGCGTGGAACTGGAGGAAACCTCCTCAATTTCGTCTTCCAGACGCTCCTCTGAAGTGGCGGAAGAGCACGATAACGCCATGTCCGCCGATTCTGAGAGTGGTATAGGATTAGCTCCAACATCTTCGCTTACTTCGGCTGCCACCTTTGACTTATCCGTCATCGTCGTTGTCGTCGCCATCGTCTGCTTTTCACTAAGGGCAGCAGAGGTAATTTCATCAATTTGAGTCGACGTCGTTTCTATTTGTGACGCACTACAGACGACACTAACAGTTGCTTTTGGCTCTGGGTTTCCGTTGGCTATCGCTTGGGCAGTGACATTCTCATCGACCGCTGTAGTTCGGCACTCAACAGCTGTAGAACTCTTCTTCTTGACTGACTTCCGAAGGACAGTCTTCCTAACTAATTCTTTCTTGGATTCTTCTCCAGTATCTTTGATCTTGACAGTTATGTTTTCCTTGTCTTTCTCCGAAATGGCCTCCGCTTGACCGTTCTCGACGACGTTGCTAGCTGTTGGCTCCCCAATAGGCACAGGATTGCCGTTGATCTGAATGTCGGCCTCCGTGGAATCTGGTTGCGTAGCTACTCCATTAACGACTACGCTTGACACAACGGCATTTTCCTCTGTTTTGACTGCCGCCTCCTCTGGCTTTGTTGGGAGTTGTTCGGGAGGTATGGTCGACACATTTCCATTCGTTTTTGCTTCCTCTTTTTTGGTGTCCTTCGACACCGATGCAGACCTGTCCACCCGCTTAAGTTCGACGCCAAAAGCAGACCTGTCGAAGCTGTTTCGTTTCAGGGGGAAACGAGACAAGACTTTTGCCCGTGGCGGGTATACGATCGGCTCGTCTCTAATGTCTTTTGCAATTGACTGCCCTGGAGAGGTCACGGATAACTTTCGCACCAGTTTGGGAGCCGCGCCGGTGCCATTTTTTGGCGGCGATTTGCGTTCTGATGTTGATGATGCTTCAGTTGATGATGGTACTACGGTGGATCCAGATGTTGGAGCAGATGTTTGCACGGGAGACGTACCCGGAGAGCTCGCTTGACCATTTGTTTTTGTAAGCCTTAATTTAACAGCGGTACTCGGTGACCTAAAAGAGAAATCAGACCCTATGTAAAAAGGCGTCTATGAAAGGCGGTGCAAATTTTTAGAACTTTTTTTGTTGAAGTGTTTTTCACCGAGGCGCATGAATATTTGAAGACGTAAAAGTCTGCCCGACTAATCATTCATGAAATTTATTTCAACTACTTGATTCTGAAGCTAAATCAGACAGAGGATTGGTAGGTTGTGGGCAGCATTCAAACTGTGATTAAACATGTGTAGTAATACTTCATATGACACGAGGTACCCTTGTTCTCATGGGATATAAACCTGCATAGCTGTTTAACTAAGCACTGACATTACACTTGATATGCATGTCGATCACAATAACCATTGCTCACGGCACACTCTGGATCTACTTGATCTCTAACTATGTAAAACGGTTATATTCGATCTCTTCCGCAAACTAAGTTAAAAAGCGCCGGATGTGGCACGCTGACTCGGATCTCGCTCCCCGCATACGGTTTGTCGTGATGTGCGCAATCGGACAACGCTTGGTCAGACGATGGACTTCGTCTTCGAATCAGCGTATACTGTTGGCAGGAAAGAGTTTGGATTGGTTTGCTTAAGAGACGCGCAGGAGCTTTTTGCCAGCAAGAGCGTCAACTCTGCAGAGTATCGCCCCTCATCCCCCTAAAGCTTTTTGCCTTCAAGTTTCAACGGTGACGTTGGTAACGCCGCGTTCTCTAAGCATCGCCCGCCCGCCCGGTCAATCGGATCGTTTATCACACAAATCCAGCGCTGGCTTCGACTTAAGGAAGCAGACGGTGCGTAGAAAGCGAAATTTGCAATCATTCGTACGTAGTTGATCGTGCGACGGTTTTCGACTGTAGCCAAATGCTCCGCCTAAGAGCTAAGCTTTTATATGAGCGTCACAGTTGTTCGCTCACACGCACACATACACACGCAGACGGTATGTAACAAACGGATAGCCGCGGATACGCTGCCATGTAACACAGATACGTCGCAAGGGGGCTGTGGCGATTTATGCATCGAAGTGTGCAAACACGG
The DNA here is from genome assembly GCA_002081605.1 of Tropilaelaps mercedesae. Lineage (NCBI taxonomy): Eukaryota > Metazoa > Arthropoda > Arachnida > Mesostigmata > Laelapidae > Tropilaelaps > Tropilaelaps mercedesae. The sequence continues at coordinate 8,093 of MNPL01006175.1, read as the reverse complement.
GGACCGTGCTTGCACCGTCGGGAGTCGAATGTGTGTACAGAATTCAGTATAAGAGTTTTGGTCGAGTCGAGCACAGGGACACGGCAGATTCTCGACAGGAAACTCTGCCAGAAACTTAATGGTAAACTTTTCTGGCTTCCTGAAGGATTACTATTGCTTTATTAAAAGATCCATGACTACACAGGATGTGCTTTATATGTATACTAGCGTCAATAAGTGCCAGATCTACTTGTGCATCTGACCAATCCATTTTATCTAACTGTATTCAATATTAATATGGTTAAAGCTTTTAAGTTGGCCACTAATATACAGACGGAGGTTAAATGCATCAAGTTAACTTAACTGCTTCTATCAGATGATTAGGTGCTGAAAATCCGACTTTTTTGTTTTTTTTTTATAGAGTTTCAGATTGAAAGAGCTATATATCTATTAAAAAAACGGGCTTTTGTTGTTGATTTAAAAAATGTTGAACTGTAATATATTAAAGGCACACGAGATACGATATGCAGCTTGATACTTTAGTCAAAGGTATAATCATAATAATAATACGAACAAATACCACACTCACTACTTGATGGTGCAGGAATCAAAGCTGACGTCTTCGTAGCCTCGACTATAATCTGGTGCAGACTCGGCCAAATATCAACATCTAACAGTTACGATCAGCCATATGACATGTGCTCATAGTATATCTATAAAAATATCTCCCGACTTAACAGTCACAGAAGACAGGATGTTCTTGGCACTGGAAAGATCAGCAGTGTCGCATTCAAATGAAGCATATGACATAGACAGGTGCAGATTATTCAGTAAACGGACGTTACACTTCCGTCATATACTTCGAGTCGGGAGACGTGGGAGCTGTATCTATAACGGATCCCTCTGGCAGGGACAGGTCCCTCTGCAAAGGCCCTTAGCTTATTCAAATACCTGCCAAAGTAAACAACGTATTTCTATGTCCGAAATTGCACCCTCTGCGAACCTTTGTCCTATCTTTAACTGCTCTCCTCTGAGTCATCGCCATTAGCATGATGCCAAACCGCGAGACACGCTTGAAAAACAATACTCTCTGGTCAATACGCTAGCTAATAAGAACCTACAACTAACTTAGACGGATAAAAACGAAAGACTTAACGATCCGCTGGTATTTCCCTGCCGTGAGTTTCTTACTCTGCCCCAGTCAAAACACTTAGAAAAGACGCTCCTCATACAGCATTCCACGTGCATGCATCCATTACTATCTCGGTGTCTACAGAAAAAGTCTCTTGTTAAGACCGTTTGTTATTGTCATTACATTTGAGCTCGAACGAATTTACCTGTACCTCAGCGTACTGGAGTAACGGGCCGTAGCACAGTGAATTGTTGACTAGATTGGCAGTACTAATAAGTAAAGCCCAGAAAGGACGTTATTTATTCTGCCTTGTTAGGGGCACATAGTTCCAAAGAAAGCGAGGGTACTTGATCAAGTCAGGTCTTGCAGGTTTGTTAACGGACAATATGTGTCGCACACGCTGTAAGTAGACACATTCGGGTTGGATTAGATCTTCATTTGTATACATTAATGATGTAGAATAAGTAATCGATGAATACAGTTATTGAATAGGATCTTAAAGCGAAAATGCCTTTAGTATCAAAACCACGTAATGGCATTCTAATATTATTTGTGTAGCTAATGTGAGTGGAACACTTCGAGAGAACATAAACGACACCGTGAAAAGGAAAGAACATCATGGATTGAGCCAGACGTTGTTTGAGGTAGATATTGTTATCTAAGCTTGGCTCTATTGCACTGTCGCCGGGAGTTCCATACGTTGTCTGACCGTTGTAGTCGACAAAGGAGAAATCTCCCATCTGAAATGGCTTGTATTATTAAAAGCTATTCACGGCATCTATCGTATACTTCAAATGATCGAATACCGTTTTGTTGATGTCCACGCGTACTGTACCGCAATGGTTGACCTCTGTTGCAGTGACTACAAAAAACCGAAAAAACCATTACGATAGATCCATTAGGCATCGAGTTCTACGCGTTCGACCTCATCCGGCTGAGCTACCAACGAGTGAACAATGTGCAATGCAATGAATTATATAAATGTACTTCGCCTGAGTTGGCTCTTCTAGATATACATAGTCTGGATGCCTGCAGAATGTTGCCGCACACCCGTACCCTGGGTACACCTAAGCGCCCCGGACAGTCCGACCATTTGAGCTGAATGATTCTCTTCGGGAGAGTAACGTATAGCGTACTTTATTCGGTGCGCGCTCGCATTGTCGTCGCATACTTGAGAGATATCAGCCGACGGCCATCACGAGATCAGAGATCTCACGGCCAATGAGTTTTCGGCTTTTTCCGACCATCTCGCAGCACCTGGCGCCAACAACAACCAAAATCACCTCAAGAACCCCTGTAAAGCTTTCGAAAAGACATTGACAAAAAAGCTGACATAGCTGGCACACGCCTAAATGAACGACCGCCGTGGATGCGACGTCGCTTCATACGCGCAAAATCTCTGGGTGGTCACGAACGGGTGGAAACGAAAGGAGGATATCAGATGACGAAAAGTAGTTGACTCGGCTGAAAAACAATTGCAAGGGCAGACGCGCGCGTTTCAGCAGAATAGCCGATCGCAAATAAACGTTCATCAAGTAGCTGATCCATGGCCGTGCAATAACTCAACTCGTTGAGGCTTGCGTGGCCAACATACGAGGCCTGAGCTCGGTCAGCCGTCACGCCTGGTTAGACTGGCCTACAATGTGAGCCAAGCGAAGTCAGCAGTTTAGCCACACAGACTGTTTGTTACCAGTCACTCGCCATTACTTTCCCTGACGTGAAATGGGTTGATGATCATAACACCGTTAATAGTCGAACCCGGGAAGTAACGAATAGGCGACGAACACAGGTGTGAAGCAAATCATGAAGCCTTTAGCGGTGCATGTCGCATATACAGTAAATCCACCAGGGTTCAATCTACTAAACCGCAATGGCTCGTTTTAATAAACTCTGTATTTCTCATTGCCTCGCGAGCAATCGGACGTTTAATAGCGTGACACAAGACTTCTTGAGTTTGATCACGATAATTTTTGGTTAAAACGATTTTACAAATGTCAGTTCAACTAGTACATGATGCAGGTTACGATGATTATATGATTCAAGCCGCTGTTGCTAATGTGGGTTGTCACCTGGTATAAAACCCTCTCAATCAAGCTGGTCATAACCCTAATGTAAATATTCTAATACCAGTCGAGTAAACCTGAACTTCTCCAACCTGTCGAAGAGGCTCGGAGTCTCTGTAAGACCCAAAATTCAGCATGATTTGTAGTTTGTCCACTCAGCGAATCGAGAATATTGTTTACGTTTAACCGAAGTCTTTGCAGCATAGCAAACTGGCTGTATTTACTCGGAATATCATCTACGCATGACATGCTCTACCCTTTAGGCAGCGTATTTTATGTAGGAATATATTTGTAATGCGAGACGCAATTTCCGCCTCACGACAACCTTAACCTCAAAACAAATACCATCGTACCACCACTGTTCAGCCAGTCACATCAATTTGAGTGATATCTATGCTTAAATACTACAGCTGATTAATTGAGCGTCTACTTTCTGGGTCTTTCTAAAGAGATTGCTAGAGAGTACAGAAACTAGAACTACGGCACGATCTATATAAGTCAGCTAGATGAACCGGACGAATCCGACATATACTGCAAGCGTTATTTTATCTTCACCACTTTTTACCGTTTATTGTACCTGCAATAATGTAATATGTTTACATATAAAACTAAAGTTTTGTAAAAAAAACCGTAGAGCGATAACAGCAGTGGTTTATGCTTCACACTCTGTATCGTCCCGAGTCAAACCTTAACTTTCATCCACCAAGTAGCTCACAGAAATCATATATCGTTATGTCCAGAGGACTGCGTCCATCAAGAAACCTTTTTGGTACTCTTTAGCTTAGAACTCAATTGTTGTTTTGTTAGGGAGTAACTTCTGAGTCAGTGTCTGGTGTGCGACGCCACGGCTGATTAGTCATCGAACATCAAGTCAAAATGTGCCACCTCTTTGCTGACTGGAAACGCCGCTTCTTCTTCTCAGAACAACATCGTTGACACCAGTTTTTGCCTACACCGTTTTTTTCTTGCTTGACCTATATTCTTTCACTGAGGCGAAAAAATCAGCAGAAAAATGTTTTCACAAAGAAACATATCTAACACGATTTTCGAGTGCACCACAAGTCTCAATTTAAGGCCAGCGTTAAATAGTTAAGAAGATCGTCAACGTTTCCGCAAAGCCACTCACTTTGATCATCAGACATGAGTACCAAACTAATTTTGATTTAAACGATTCAGTTATTAAAGCCTTAATGACCGGCTGGTTTTTGCCCTAGAGGTATCGCAGTAAATCACTATACAATTCATCCGTCGGAAAATTGTAATGCTATACATGTCCGAACATCCTCACATATATAAAACAATGAAAATCAAATTTTACAATTCTAGCATAAGCGTTTTTAGAGTTACTTTTATTTGAGCGAATGCTAATAGTTAGAATAATGAATATACGATTTTCTAACTGTAAGGCTTTGTATAAAAAAATTGACCATTAAATTTTATTCACGAATCTGCAAGGATAAAATGAGTTTCGCATGTATCCTGCGAGATTCTGTTTTTTGCTATAGGCATCTATATCATTATAGCAGCCATACATGCTGTTAGTTTATAAATAAAGTTGGTCTTTCAAATTTTCTCTATGGCCAGAATATGGGAACCGCTGTGTTTCGGAAACAGAAACCTACCAGGAAAAAACATTGTATACTGGCGAAAAACCACGCTGCCCTTGTTCGTCTTGAATCTTCAACAACTAACATGCTCTGGACATCCGGTGTCGGCAGTCGTCGATGCCATCCATCGTCGTTCGCACCCACCGTTGCCAGCATGAAGCAAGTTCATTTTTCGAGGTGATATTCCATCTCTCTCTAAGCGGAAAACGGGTTTCTCCAAGTATGGCGTAACCAATCTGTCAGGTTTACAGTTACGCTGCCTTACCACCGGGGCGCGGCATGTTCACGAACAAGCCCCCTTGCCATCCCATTTTTGGTATAGCTCCTACAGTGTCAGCTTTTTTGCGCTACACTAAGACGAACTAAAGTGTCCGTGACTACTCGTTTAAAATGGTTTTTCGTTGACCTTAGGCCGCGTTGTCAATTTTTTCTGTGCCTCTCGGTTTTTTCATAAGGGACGAGCAGTGCTGAATTTTTCTAATGGACCTGAAGAAAAAATAGTTAGGGACAGAAACAAGAGACTACAACTGAAGCTTAGCCAGTAGCCACAATTTGATCTTGTCCCTTTCTTTTAATTTTTTTCCTCTGACTAAGGTGCTCTCGGAAACCACTCACATCGTATTTTGTAAACTGCAGCGCACTTACCGGAAGGTTGTCAGTGTCCCGATCAATAGTAAACATATAGGATACCTATTATGTATTCTATTTATATTCATTCAATGGCATTGCGTTGTCACATATTCACTTCTCAACAGTCATTCTTTACCTGTGACTCTCTTCATTTTCAGAGCCATATTTTCTACCCATAGCACGCAGCCCATTGTTCGGTATGGCAATATTACAACTTTAGCCTGCACATCTTATAAGGCTATGTCGAACCCCGATAAATCGCTTTCTTCCACTGCTCGACACCGGAACTTCCTTAGATTTAGAAATGAATTAAAACTGCCAAGAATATTCATAGTAATGCCGAATAAAAAGGACAAGCCACACATGGACACACGAGCACAAGCAACCGTATACAGATCGAGGAGGAGCTTATTTAGATGTGTTGGTAACATGGTTTAGCCCTTTAGCGGAAAAGCACGATTCAAACTCAATAGGTCCATGCCGTGGCTTAAAGACGAATATCTGAAAGCCAGCCGCAGCAGGCCACGCATCCTAGAGAGCAGGCACGTCTTTCGGTTAGTGGCACAAAGACCTCTGCACCGATGAACACAAACCAACGGCACAACTGAGGGAGCCCACCAAGCCGCTGTCGGCAGTTTTCCTAACTGGCCTGTTCAAACTGGCCGTGCTCAGCGCGAGTGGCCTCCTCCGGTGACAACGCTTTCGATCTATATGTAGATACACACATAGCCGGGCATGAACAGCAAGCCGGGCATGAACAGGTTTTTGCCGTTTCTGCCGAATAATCAACCTAACAAGGAGGATGATGCAGGCTTTGTGCTTCCTTGTCGGATCCAAGCTAACACTTGGATATGATCGAGACACCAGGGTCAAGACACTAACCTCCCACCTGAGCAACTATCGTTTCTTCTGACGGGTTGGTTAAGGAAGGTGCTTGTAGCTTAAACAACTACGATTGTCTGGATAGATTTCGAAAAGCGAGCAGCGGTTTTATGGCTCGAATGAGAGAGGGATTACGCAATAGAGTCTGCCGAAGGTCGGCGAAGCACTGTTGAAAACAATAACTTAATACACATCAGTAATATAATGTAAAGGAAAAATCTGGACACTTCTACAACTTTTTCTTCCGTAAAGTATGAGTAAGTACACGAAGTTCATAAGCAAGTTTTTGTCTTTTCTGTCGTGATTAAAAAATCCAGGCAGAACTTCAAATTGCGAATAGAGTTATACGCCTCTACGTGCATACGGCAATGAAAGGTTTAGCTTTTCTGGCCAAACTTCCCTTAATTGAACGGCGTAGAATTTGCGGAAATCAACGAATATGTTGCTTTCGTACAACTAAGCCATTGGTGTTGGCCCTGCTGAGAAACTTACTTCGGCGCAGATTGTATGGGCTGGATTTTGGGCTTGCTTTTCAGCGTAAGCGTCACTGTAGTCGACGTGGACATTTCGCGTGCGTGAGATCGCGTTCCGATGCGCAGTTGCTCCCCTTGCAGAACACAACACCACTAACGTCAGGCAAAAAAATAGCACTATTTAACCAGCACCAATCAGTATTCCAGTTCGGATGATATCCCTCCAGCGTTGTGGACCTCCGGCACGTAATCCACCTGCACGGTGTTCGTTTTCTGTGCGATTTCACATTGCGCACAGCCAAGCCGGTCGGCTCGTAACCAGACCACGATTCCGAGTTCCTGTATTCACCCCAAGAGTCTTTCCCCGCGTCTCCACTCAACCAAGTGTGGTCTGCCGCCGCTGGTCCTTCGGTCTTCGGGGATTCAGGCTCACTGGCTCTTACGGCGCACCCGACCGTTGCGTCTGGTGGCCTAGCCTGTCTAAAGTGCTCTAAAGCATCCGCGCTCTAACTCTGGCCCGGGGTGGCGCAGCCCGCGGATGGCCAGCTGTTTCATCCGCCACCACTAGCGGTTCGCTCTCTAGAGACTTTTCACCTATTTTCCCCACTCTTTCACGCGCTCCCCGCTTGTCTCGTTCGTTTCTTGCGGCGTTGCTGTGCACCAAGCATGCGCACTCCCGAAGGTCCACCAGAAGCCGCGCTTCGACCCTTTCTCATGAGATCTGCTTCAGTGTGGGCATGTGTGGTTCTGCATCCTCTCTGTCTGCTTCCCGAGTGTTTCAGTGTACGACCCTCGTGGTATACCCGGGTGTTCTAGGCTGCCTCCTCCTTTCTAGGACGCTCCTTCCTGTCTCCAGCCAGCAAACGAATCGAATGACCATTTTGCCATTCGGCAAACCAACCAGCTCTCGTGTAGTATATGGCAAGCTATGATTCTCCACGAGGGCTGCAACCCGCCAAGAGCGGGACAACCACGAGACAGTCGCCGTCATCGAACACAATGGCCACTCAGAGTCTGGCTCAGCGGTCGATCATAGGTAGGCAACATTGTTGTCGTCGTCATCACTTTTATTATCTCATCGAACACGAGCAGATTGCAGAGTTGTCCCTCTTTTCAGCGCCTTATTACCGAGCCGTATCTTGAAGCTTTTACCATGAAAAATATCAGTTCAACCGACCCTGAGGCTATAACCATCACAAGTGTCTTGCCCTCTCTACCGTTCTGTCTGTATCGTGTGCTTTTCTATGGCGTGTAACCGTCAAGACCGAATGTGATTGGTGAGGAAAAAATGTGTTGAAAACTTTTGATGTATATATATATATATATA
>MNPL01006174.1:0-14197 GCA_002081605.1 Tropilaelaps mercedesae | reverse complement strand
ATATATATATATATATATATATATATATATATGCAAAACGAAAAAACGTCATTTGGGAGAATATTCAAATGCTTTCCTGTGAGTAACAACGAATTTAAAACTGTTATTCTTCTATGGCCTTTCTTTATCTCGATGAAGGCGTAGTTAAACAGATTGTTGCATCAGCTCTACGGAAAATCCTAACGTACCTTACCAGACTGTTGCGTTTGATGGATGTAACGACAAATTATTAACCACGTGAATGTGTTGGCCCAAATGCGGCAACTTTGTTTATTAACGTCTCCCTTGAGATTACGATGGGCATCGGGAGAAGACAATGTTTAAATCAGTTTAAGCACATTAAATGAGCTTTGAATTTTACGAGTAAACACCTAATACGCACTACATATTTAGACTTTAGTAGCTGAGAAGATCAATGGTGTCCAATCCTTGATTTCGTTGCTATTGCTACTGGCGAAGAGGCGGTCTATTGCGTGCACCTGCAGCGATTTCAGCGCGACCGCCCATGCAGATACAAGCACCTGCACCGTCCGCTCGTTCATACACGTGGCTGAACCGATTCGGCCAATCAAATTTGTGACGCGTCGACAACAAGCTAAGTAAGGGCCAACAGCTTATGGAGCGCATGGCTAAGTGCGATCATTTCATTGCTATCTGTTATAGGTTGAGCTTATGTTCATCATATTTTTTAATGCGCACTGACTTTGGAAAAGTTCTTATAATGCACGACAGTAAGGCATACTGTGTAATGTTAGCTTTGTCGTTACACAAACGACGTCTGATGATGAATAATGAATTAGCAAGGTGGATGTTAGGCGCTATCAGTAACAACATAGTAATTCGTACCCTTCTTAAGCACTTGTCGCTGCGAATAGCTGACGCTTCGCACAATTGCCGTGCTTCTGCAACAAGAAGAAGCAGCCATCAAATTTTTGTTCGCCTCCAATTTATTCTTGTTGACGAACACCTGTTGGAGATCGGGGGCCGCGCTACGAGGTACGTCAGGCTGTAGAATCATACGTGCAGACGATTAGCAAACGATTAGTCTAGCCCGTCGAACGACCAAAGCGTCTTACCTCGCCTTGAATTTCCTCTCGCCGTGCGGGTTTCCCCGTGTGCCCGTACGCGAGTGAAGCCACTTCTTAACGATTCTCTCCGACAAATAGAGGAGAGTCGGCTCGAAAAGAAAACCGCACTCCGCCGTGTTCCGGCGGGCCGCTCATAGTCGTGGATCGTCGCGCTAGAGACACAGACAGTCCACAGAAGCTCCCCTGTTTGCGGCAGTCGCTTCGACGGCGCTCGTCCGTCGACAGCACTCACGCAACTACGACGCGATGGAGTTGTGGCAAGTGCGCCAGTGACATACGGCGGCCCTGCCGCAAACGGGTTCAGTGCATAGCGATTAGGCTACGCCGAGTACTTCACCAGCTACACCGTCGGTCAGTCGGTTGCTCCCTTTTGCTGGATGAATGAGAATAGTAGCAACGACAAGTTTCACTGAGCTGGCGTCGTTCTACAACGTATGGCAAGTGTAGTGCCGTACAGTTAACGTGAATACAACACACACACACACACACATACACACAGGCGCACACAAACACGCTCGCAGACCCCTGCTGGATTTCATACGACATACATCCCTGCTACGACAAAGTTCAACGCTGTCCCCCGGCATATTTGGCAAAATCTGCCCGCAACTGAAGCGACACGACTGGATAAGCAGGAGATAGCAACTGGAATACCACGGTCAACGCTTTCGATAGGTTCGCCGTGCGAAAGTGCGGAAGAGGTTTGTGGAAGTGGCACGTATATGCAGATTTAAAGATAGCATTACAAACAAAACGGACAGCCCAATTGCGGGTCACGTATTTCGGCCGCGCGTCGCCGCGATGAAGGGATATCGACCGCCGTCGAGCGTGACGCTTGGCCTTCTCTGCCTTGGGCTGTTGCTTCAGGGGGCCAGCGACGCTCATATGGCGTCGTTCCTCTCCGAGCACGCGCCCCTCGTCGGGATGTCGACGTCGCAATACGGCATCATCATGGGCGCCAATAGCATCGTCGCCATCACAATGCTACCGGTCATCGCGAAGTTGACGATGCTGAACCTCATCAGCGACAAGGCATTCCTTATTCTAGGCTATTTGGTCGACGCTACCGCCATGCTCTCCATGGCCTCGGTAGACTACCTCGGTCTCAGGGGGCCGATCTTCTTTTTCACGTTGCTGGCGTTGCGTGTCGTGCAGTCGCTCGGCTCGACGATTGGGTTCAACCTCGTCTACTCCGTAAGCGGGTCTGAGCTGCCGGACCACTCCCATATCACCGTCCCATTCCTCGAGTGCATGTACGGCGTCGGAATGACGATGGGACCGGCGATCTCCGGCGCGCTCTATGATGTCGGCGGTTTCCCTCTGCCGTTCATCTATCACAGCGGGGTGCTATACAGTTTGGTCGTGTTCGCCTACGTCTTCCTGCCGCGGTCGTCGACCAGCCCCGCGGAGGAAACCAGCGTCTCCCTTTGCCTACTGACTCGTCCGACGATTCTCGTCTGCATGCTGATGGTGGCAACCTCTAACCTCGTTGACACGTTCAACGACTCGACGTTCGCTCGACTTCTGTCGAAATTCAACCTGTCTACGACGGCTGTAGGGCTGTCGTTCTTCTTGCCGGCGGGGTCCTACACGGTGTCGAGTTTGGTGGCTGGCTTCGTCACCCATGAGCCGGCCGCCCGTCGTGTCGTCCTGCTCGTTTGCGCGCTATCGGCCATCGGCGCGCTTCTCTTCATCCCGCCAATCGTCCCCCTGCCGCGGCATCCGCTCTGGGTCGTCCACGTCAGCGAGGTGGTACTCGGCCTGTCTATCGGCCCGTTTTACGTCTATAGCTACCTCATCATCTGCGACGACCTCGATCAGATAACCAACGCGAAAACGGCGCACACGGCCACGGCGGCCGTGACCAACTGGTCGTCGTTCTTCGGCTGCTTTGTCGGCCCCGTGCTCGGCAATTTCATCACCGAGGCGAGCTCGCTGGAGGACGCCTCGGTCGTCATCACCGCGATCACGGCCTGCACCACCGTCATCTACATCATCCATACAATTATTCGCTCGACGCAGGTCGAGGAGAAGTTGCAAATATCCCCGATAGGTGGGATTGCAAATGGACCCGCGAGGACTTGATCTCGCCGTGGGAGGCGGCGGAACCCAGCGCCGCCCGTAAGTGGGCAAGCGGGCGGGCCATCAGTGATCTCGAGATAGAAGGGTGGTCATTGTCGTCTGACGCTGTGCCGGGTGGGCGTCACCCGTCGTACACGAGACCAACGCACTGCGACGCGGACGAGCTCCGGAGGAGTTCGACGCATTGATCGAATCTCGAAACGGACAAGAGCGTCCCCGTGAGCGTCTCTGCCCGTATAGCCGACGGAGGACGAATGGCGTGAGCATGAACGGCAGGCCGACGCTCTGGGGGACCAAGAGGCGATCAGCGGCTAGTAGAGGAACAATAGGGCAGTGAGAGGAGGACGTGGTGTTAGAGGTGTTTCGATGACCGGACGAGGGCTACTTTTCCATGGATGTTGGGTACGACCGTGCTCGTATAGCCCATGTCCGGCCATCTGCAGCGGAGGCGGCTGATTGAGTGACCGCGACGTCAGACGTCGCCAAAGAAACCTGTCATACGTAATCTCTAGTCGGGCGCGGATTCGACAACATTCTTGGGTAACACAGTATATATATATATATATATATATATGCTGAGTTCGTTTTAAGGTGTTGCCGGCCTTCAAGATTTCTGTACACACACCTGATAATGCTGCATTGTTGAGAGTTTCTGCGGGACGATTCATTCTGTGTATCATAACTACAGTGCCATTTATTAGCTGTATATATGCATAGTACATGCTACAACTGATCATGCTACTCCTATAAATGGCAAGCCATTTTGTACATATAACGTAAACATGTCGAATGTTCTGTTATCTTGTTCGACGAAAATTGCCAGTAACGCAATAAAGCTAGGTGAGTGCACGACAAAGTGGAATGGTGACGACAAGACGGGTACTGTAGCGAACAGAAATAAACTAAACTCTATCTAGGATTCTCTTAAATAGTCACTGCTTTGCTATATCGCGATATGGTGTGCCGAAATAGTGAAATCTCGTGACTACACCGTTTTCTAATTTCCGTTTAGCTGGCCAGACAAAGCACAAGGTATCACAGATTTATCAGCTGTACGATTTATCTCATGCGCTGTGTGACTGTGCATTACAGTGACATGCTCGTCTGAGTAGGCTAGCATATTCTTAGATTCTTTGTTGTGCCCGTGCAGCTAGCGGTTCACGATGCTCGCTAGCCACAACCACGTTAACTTTGAGAGCCATACAGCACTGTCAGCAACATCTTAGATAATGTTGCCAAAAATATTGGATAAGCTCTAACGAACTGTGTTGTGCACCCTTAAAATCACAGTGGAGTCTACATTAGTGGGGTTACAGTACATCAGTTATACAAGCACAGACAGGTTATCGTACAACAGTTATACAAGCACAGACTGTGAACATATCACGCTCCACAGAAAAACTCACTTTTATAAACATGGTTTACATGGTTAAAAATGTAGGGCTTGCTCATGATAAGACATGATGATCGCTGTTAGTTCGATAAATTAAAACGAAAATGTTGTCGAAATATTAAAAGTGATTACCGTACTGGTCGTACGTATTTCTTGGCTATTTGTGACGAAGTCTCTAACGCGGAGCTGATCTTCAGTGAACCATGCATTCGACTTATTTATACATTCAGGCTAAACACGTCCATAAAGTATATATTAAATCAATATTGAGGAAATATTTTGTTTGTATTTCGGTTATTTCCATGAGTAACATCAAAAACAGATGCGATGTCGGATTATTGCGCTATCGCACTTCCGTCAGTTCTACGGTTAGGCCGCTTAAATTGCATCTCGAAGTGTAAAACCCGATTTTTCTTCACGCCAATCGACTTCTAACCAGCACAATTGTCCAAGCTATATATATATACTTTTCAGCGAAAGAAGAATCCATGCAGTTGCAAGCCATAGTCCATCTACATTTAAAATCAATCTAAATCTCCTCCTACCGTTAATAAAAACGACCTTGAATCTCTAGCTATAATAACGTCCCTACACTACCTAACAGTGTAGCTATTGATGAGGCTCCTCTTAAAAGTTCCCACCAAACCTAGTGCGTGAGGATTCATTGCTGGTTGAATCTAAAATATTGCGATCATCTTAAAAATGGCTTTCCAAAGAACTGTAAAACACAACTAACAAAATAATAGGCGATTTGAGCTAGCGAAAAGTTACAGTGAACGGATTCAGGGAATAGTTTATCTAAAAATTAGAACCTTCTAAATCTGACGCTTCGATCCAGTAGTTTCACGGCGGAGGGAATATATTACAACTGATTCGACCAAATCTCGGCAGCAGCCAAAATGATCACTGAGGTAAACGACCATTTGGTGAATTCAGCACGAAGTTGGATGAAAAATCTGAAGCCGAGAAGACTGGCCGAACCAGTTGGCCAAAATCAATGATGCCCTCTACTAGTCCAGAAAAAATAAATCGTCAACAAAGTCGCCTAGCTCAAAATGACCTCGGTGATGTATCTACTACTCTTTGGGAGCAATTGCCAATATTCCTATTGAACGACTAGGTAGTTAGCTATTGCGTCTATTAAATACGGAGTTTTCTCCTCTCTCACGGAACCCATTAGAATGTTCATGTATAAATACACGTTTAACTCTTGCACTCGCGTCGTGACTCAGGAACTGCATCTCAAGTGGGCAGTTATCTTGCGTTATTAAAACGATGTTTTTCGTTTTGACTACGTTACCTCAGCTAGAGATGTCTGTGTTCCACCTAGAAAGTAATTGAAAAGGGACTTAATATCTCCTGAACTTGATTTCAACAGACTCGTGCGGTATAGTTTGCTTTGCTTATTCGTAACATATTCGCTGATTTTGTTGCAAAAGACCTTGTTTGGTATAAATCTTAAAAAAAGTTTAGTAGTCTCCGAAGTCGTCTACTGGTGTAAAGTCTCGGGGCCGTACCTAAAGATATACATAATGAATAATATAATAATGTACATGGTGAATATACATAATGCATGATACATGATAATATACATAGTGAATTTGTAAATAGTCTAACCTCTAGGGTAGAGTTGGCTACTTCTCCATACATTTAGACCCAATATTTCATGTTTATAGTGCAACCCGTGTGAGCTTGTCAATCGAATCTAAAGATTTGATAGTTGTCAGAAGTATTTTGACACCAGAACGAGCAATCTATGCATAACAATATCTACTGTGCCATTATCAAAGCAGAGGGAATAAGTAATACTTTTTCTGTTAAAGTTGCTAGAATGTTCAGCAAATTAACATAATGTACTGTACTATGGACTGTATCCTGATTAACAAGTACAGTAAAAAAATCATTGTACGCAAAGACGAATAGAAAAAAATACAGACTTTTCCGCATTGCTGTGATGTATTGTCACCAACTTTTTGCCGAATTATAGTACCACTTAAAACACTTTAAACAAAATTATTGGATTAAAGTAGCAGAGTTAGAAAGCTTGGTTTTGTACGTTCTGAACTTATATATATAACATAGGGCACAATTCGAGTATATGCAGTTTTACAATTTGTGTGGAGATAAAAATGTAAAAATACCATCTCTTAATCGTAAAATGCACAAAATCGTACACCCAGAAGAATTGTTAGCTTAGGCAAACACCAATGTGCAACACATATACGCAATCCAAATAAATGCTTCTAATGTTTTGTATTCAAGCATATCTCACATATAGAAGATTTGTGGTCTCGAAATGTACAAACGTAGAAAAACACAGTAAACCTAAATTTCGTTTTAAGAGCCAAACTTGCAAAAAATTTGGGTAAGCAATAGGGCCTTACAAAGGATTCTAGAGCCTGTTCCACCTACTTTAAAAGATTCAGAATTAGTGTAAATATAATAGACTAAAAAGAAAAGGAAAAAGTACATCTAAAATTATTTATTTTCCGTTTATTCAACCGAAAATAACATACGTCCCACAAGAGATATCCGTTAAACAAGTAGTAACTATAGGCTAGTAATGAACCACCAAAGGTTTGGATGTTCGCGCCAGACAAATCAAATGAGTCTTCTTCGGCTGATTAATTAATTCGTCTCAATTTGCATGTACGCCCGTGTGCATACTACCATTAGTCTCATTGACACAACCCTTGGGTCCGTAAGAGGTGTGAGCCGTTGTCCCATTTGCGCTTGACCTTCACTCTTTAAAATCTATTAGGCATAGATCGTCTCCGACATGCGTGTGCGTCGAGCTCGGTGGCTTGGTGCATTCGTGTGCGCCTTGCAACCGGAGGAGACACATAGGTGCACGGATTCGATCCCTTGCCGTCGCACATTTACATTTATGGAGTCCGTCTTACGGAGTAATGCAAGAAGTGCTACCGTGGATGTTAAATGTTGGCTGATGGTCAGCCCTAAAAAAATAAAAAGACATGCGTGTGTGCACAGCTTCAACAACGGTATGCACAGCTAATTTAATGGCTAATTCAATAGATAATTTAAGCTATTGCCCTGCTGATTGATGGCCTCGAGAGCAGCATTAGCTGCAGACGAAGATGTGGGTGCTCATCGGAGGAGACTCAGATTGCTAGTCGGCTCCTCGCGGGTTGGCATTAGAGGCAGAGCTCTGCTCACGTAGTCGGACGACTCGTCGGCCGTTTCCTGACGACCTGGGAAACGTTGGACACTGGTGCAATAGTGGTTTGATCCGCTGCGAGCGTGACGCCAATGACGTCGCCTCCTGTCAGTGCGACTGCATTTTGTGGAACCGGGCTTGTACAGACTACACCGTTTCCCCAACGACGCATAGACGCTCGAAGTACGTCGTAGAACGTTTTCCATTGCGAGTGCCACAAAGCCGAAGATATTTCCCCAAACGTAGAGTTGCAGCAAACCTGTAATACTGTCCGTTAACTCATTTTGATGAGCACCTTCACTGCTATCCGGCACGTTTGTTCGTTACCCATTTGAATATTTTTAAACCTCTACAGTTGTCTAGAATTTAGCCATGCATGTTTATCTTTAATTGTCGGCCTTGAGCTGATGAAATTGAAAACTGCTTAACCTACCCAAAAAACCGTAACGCACCTTTAATGTCTCTTGTTGCAAAAACGGAATATGGTGGTATTAGTTCAGTCTGGTTGAAGAACGGCTTGAGTTTAAGGTCCTCCTGCTTATGTATCCTCTCGAAGACGCCAATGTCGAAAAGCCGCTCTGCAAGGTTATACAGCTGTTTAAGACGAGGACTCGTTGAAAAGTAAATCACAACGTATGCTAACAACTCCAATAAGAAAAAGCATGCTCTCAATTGCTGCAAGTAACCCCTTGCTGACCGTTACCCATATTTCGGCTTTTACACGACTTCCATTCACTTTGGAAATCTAAATCAGAAAACGAGTTTACCACACGACTTCTATAGCAAGATTTTCCTTCGACTTTCATAGATATAGTTACAAGAGATGTTTGCGAACTTCTTGATGGCTCGGAGGGTGTATACGATAGTTATCTCAGCTTTACGATATCGTTGAGTGTTACTATAAATCTACTGCCATGTCTTCAACATGAAGAGCTTTGATGTTGTTCCTCGCCTAGATTTTCCTCCTAAAGCATTACCAACATCAGGATCTCCACATAGACTGCGTATGTTATAGTAGAGGGCATGTCTCCTTTTGTGGACCTTGTGCGTTGCCTAAGTTCGTCTGAGAAACTTTGTTCTTCATGCTAAGCGAACGGTCAGATCGAAACACATATAAAAAATTGCCATCATAATGCAATGCGATGGATTCTGGAGTTTGACGGGTTTGTTTGTTTTTCCCCAACGTACTTTTATTTCATACACTGATTTTCCGAGCGCAGTTTTTGATGTCCAAGAAAAAGACGGATACGCTAATACTTACCGCTGACCTCTCTGACCTGATTCTGGATCGGGGAGCCTTTCTGAAGCGTGAACGAGTAACGACCAGAGCTAATGTTATCCTTCGCTCGCTGGACCACCCGATTCTTCTCATCTGCTCCTATGTACCACTTCACCGTGTAGTCCGCTGCAACAGACGTCCGAGTGTGAGGAAGGATTCGTGAGCCACAACAATAATTGCGTATCTGTTGGCATGCACTACGAATGTAAAATGTGTTTGACACACCAAAGAAAGCGGGAAAAGGAGATAGCTCATGGCTATGGCATATTGTCACCGTACAGGGTGCTGGCCCATGCAGGAAACTCGGTAATAATGAACGTTCACGAAGATGAACTTAAACCACTTGAATGCTCTCACTGAAACAGTCCAACGTACTCGAGAGGAACACGTGGCGCCGTTGGATCACGAGTTTGATGCAGTCCTCGACCTTGTTACAGTAGGTGAGATGTTTCCGAGCGAGACGGGCGAAGCTGAGTTGCTTAGGTCCGAGAATGGCGCGATATTTCGTGTCGTTGATTACGGCTACACGAATGCGATTCTCCAAGCTGGTTGCCGGATTTGATGACTTCTCGGTTGCGGAATGCCAGGGAATAATGCAATAAATGAGTGTTTTTGAAAATATGAAATAGTCCGCGAAACTTGTGCCTCTCAGTGCACCGTAGTCTACCACCGTGTCTATTACGGCAGTTGGACATGCTCATAGGAGTGTGCAATGCAACGGCGCACGTTACGAGGTGCAAACCTGTCTGTGGCATGACTGACCGCCGATCGGTTCTGCGGGAATTACCCGACGATAACTATATCATGCGGAACTCTATTGCGCTGTATGAATTATAATCCGCTTAAGCAACTTTTTGCAATTTATGCATATTTTTCTCGCGAGAATCCACGCATTGTAACATTGTAAATATGTCAGTATACCTCGGAATGGATGAATGGTCATTATGATCAGCCTGAAGAAACGCTTAGTAGAAAATCCGGCTAACCAAGAAGCTACGCTCTTTTGCCGCGATGCAATTGTAGAACCGTACGCATTCCAATCGACTCTAGTGCGCATAATATCTGGTTTTTGAGAATGCATGTCCAAGAGGCACTTCAATGTGCGATCAAAAATCTAGAGTAACTCAGCAGGACGAACCAGTCGCATGCGGTCCACGATTAACTCTCAATATTAGGACGAAGCAGCAACGGGGGTGTTCGCAAGTTTAAGTCAGCTTCTTCACATGTCACTGACCTTTCGAAGCATCTCTTCGAGGACAGGGACGCTGTCGATAACGGTCGTTGTTGGTGGATGCTGTCGGAATGATGTCAATACGCCGGAATAGAACATGGAGATGAGGAAACTTCCCAATAACCACACACCCAGGAGCACGCTCATCGGTAACGACTGCGTGAAGTGAAGTGGCAGAACAGGCAACCGCGCCGTCATCGGCAGAGACATGTAAAACAATTTGTTGAGAAACCTACAGAAACATGTTTAGAGGGCAGAGTGGTCGAACCGTTAGACGATCAGTGGCGCCAAACGTAGACACTGACTGTGCACCATCATCCTTCGATAATGCGCGTAAGGTAATAATAAGGCAATGCGCCTATCGAAAGTACCCATAATAATACCCATAATAAAACCATAATAATAATAATAACCCCTCGTAATGCACAGGTGCCGACAGTTGTTTGCTGTGTCATATCGCCGTCAGTGACGGGCAGACAAGAGGTCGTGGTGCTAGTTTTAACATATCCACAGGTGCAAAAATGAACAGAAGGTTGAAGCACAGCAGTACCAGGAGTCGTCGAACATGAGCTTCGCGAAGATTGCGACCGTGATGGTCATTCCCACGACCGTGGAGAAAACGTAGATCCATACGGACAGCTGAAATGGCATCCAAATCGCTCTCAGCGCCCCGAATTGTTTAATGGCCGGCGGTGCAAAAAACGTCAACTGATCAAAGCGATAATAGGAGGCAGCAAATGTAACAGCATTCTGGAATACAGAGAGAAAACAGAACTCGCAAGCTTTTTTGATCACCATCGTGTGCTTTGCCGCTGAAATGCGGAGCTAGCTGATCTTCATTACAACAAGGAGAAAATACTGGGTGTTTTGCTTCTTTCGAATACAATTAAAACGCTCGGATGTCCTCTGTAGTAAAGATGTCATTTTGCTTCAAATTAATAATGAGCTAAGCGTACTATTTGTGAATTGTCGAGACCGTCAAATGATTCGACAGAACCCTGCGTCTACTGGGAAACGTAAGGCAAGCGTACCTGGAGATCTTCTGTTGGAAATATGTTAACCGCGCATATGTCGAAAAGTCGTTGCTGAAGGTCACCAATGAGACCTATGATCGGATGGAGCCATTTGTAAACATGACGAAAAGCACAATAGAATATCTTCAAATACACAACTGCACTCCGCCACAGTAATAACAATTCATAACGTGTTGATAGAAACCTATATGCACGAAGATGTGGATGGCTTTTACGAGGAAGATACCTTGATGCTTGCTTGTTGCGCCCGAGCAGTGCCACACGTTGGGCAAAGAATATTACACAGAAATAAAAACTATCAAATAAAACATACTTTTTATGGTTGGTAACTTAATGGCATCAGCTGTGAATGTTTGTAATTTCAGCATGAAATTTGGACGTTCCAAGCCTAGTCTGATCTTACCTAATGCTATGGTATTGTTAATAGGTACCGTTGAATTTACCGCTGTAGAAATACGAGGCTGACTTGTTTAGGCTGTGATTGAAGCCTTTAGGTCCAGATCTTCTACCAAAGAACCCACTGGTACTGAAGTTTAGTTCTAAGTGCACCTTCTTAGCTAGTCCGCGCAGAATTTCCTTTTGAGGTTCGTCGGCGCAAAAGTCGTTGATTTGACTTCCGTTGCTGGGTGACATCCCACACAAAACCTGCATTGTAACGCACGATAGGGAAACCATTTTGAGTTTACTGTATTGAACATATCTCTCTGTTACATGCAGAGCATGACAAAACGATTCATTAAAGTAGTTTCAAGATTCTCAAAGGGTACATCGCGTCTCATCACAAATTTAAATAATCGTATGCCAAAAAAAACTGCATAATTGCATAATCTCAATATTGTGGATGGTTCTGCATTATGAATTAAATGGCACAGTAGGGATGTCATTAACGCGTTACACGCTATATGTACAATAAGTAAGCTACAACATCATTACTCGAAGATGCTTTAGTTCTCTGAGATCGATCTCGTGCTTGAAGATTCTTTCGTCTGTCTCCTTAGCACTTCGTAGAAAAGAGGTTACCGCCCTGTTTTCTAGATCAACGAACACGATGCGACCTCCACAGAGGCGGACGTAATCCATTCCCTCGGCCATGATAACCGGTTCGGTCCCGTTGACATTCACATAGATGACACCGCATATGGCCTGAATCTGGCAGAGCCGTAGTCGGAAAATAAGAAATCATGTATAGCTTTAGACACAACTCTAAAATATACGCTGCAAACTCCTGTCTTGCATCACCAGTGGCATTTACTTCTTCATTTTTGTTTATTTAGTATTTTTTTCCCTATTACATTATTATTATTATGCCCCCGATTTGCCGAACAAGTGATCTCTACTTATATTCCATTCAGATGGGACGCTCCCGAAGAGTATAATATTTTTGTGGACTATTTGTGCTCAGACGATGGCGACATTCGGTACGCACGGATGGTCTTGCGGATTAAACGGGCTGACCATTTGTTCATGTGTTACCTAATGCTATATTTCATGTTCCTCTGGGAGCAGTGGATTACAAAAATCCTTTTAGAGCTCGTACAGTTGACGCATTGCTTGCTTGCATAAGTGTGTGCAAGTAGTCAATTAGCCCCATATGTCAATAACGGCGTAATAACCGTTGACTGGCGGTGACAGGAATACCACAACACAGTTAGCGAAAGCTCACTTTTTTCATTATGTGCAGCCAAGTCCAGAATATCCACCGTACGTTTCCAAGTTCACTCGTTTCTTTTCTGAAAATTTCCAGTAGGTCCTCTAAGTGTCCGCCTCTATTAGCTCCCGTAGCGTTGCTGCCATTGGATGCTGGCGCCGCCTTGCTTTGTCGTTCATCATCCCAGCATAACATGAAGATATCAGTCCTTAATTTCAAACATACAGACAGAGACGAGTGACTTTTTATTAAACGATCTAGACTGTGCGCATTTTACAAAGCCATGCACTAGAATTTCATGCAGACAGCGAGCTATCGTTGACTAAGCAAAGACAAATCTGATTTGACATTAAGTGTGTCTCTTTTTACAATCGTCACGTTCCGATCCCTTGTCGTTGGCCAACTCTGAGGTCCTCGAACCGGCCAAAGCTTACATCCACACGGAAAATAGCTCGCGGGTATTCCTTATGTGATGGTAAAGCCAGCTGTACAGAAACAATAGGTCTAGATATACACCTGAAGTAGGTGGTTAACTTCACCGATGACTTCAACGAACTTTATAATATTACCGAAGAGGTCCCCGTGTACTGGGAACGGCGGACTTTTAAGAACTCCCAGCTGATAATGTTTGTCCCTGGGGAGCAGATAATTTGTGAAGCGCATGCACGTACCACAAATCGCCCGACGATGTTATTTTTTGTAGCATCTTGAAGATGTATTCGCTGAACGAGACGCTATCCATCTGTACGAGAGTATACGCTCGTTCTGCTTTTTTGAGGACGTTTCTGACCGCAAATTCGTACCTGCAAATTTGGAAAAGAATTGTCGCTATCATCGAGGTGTCAGAAAAACGTGGTGTTTTCAAACCATATCAGTAGCCGCTTCGAACCGCGGATATGTTTCCTAAGTTACTTATTACCATTATTTAGTAAGTTGAACTGTGGTCACGTTGCAATTATTTTTATGATAATACAGCGACGCTTAACCCCAGCGTTTTTCCGTATGTTAAAAACAAGACTTGCTAACAATTTCGCTAACAGTTAAAACAATCAATAAAGGAGGTTTCCAGTTTCAAATTGCATATATTCGTCTAGTTCCAACAATAACCGTAAGAAGTTTCGAAGTGCACTTATCGACAGGCAGTCCTGGAGGGAAAATTTTGCTGTTTGACCATACATTCGTTTTCGCTCAGGTCCGCAACTAAGTCAAATGCGTTCTAGCAGCCCGGAATATATATATATATATATATATATATATATATATA
>MNPL01006173.1:58884-114401 GCA_002081605.1 Tropilaelaps mercedesae | reverse complement strand
AAGAACGATATCATATTACTAATACGTATTCAATAGTAACACTATACTGTGGAAACCCGAGCATCAAAAACTGAGATTGACAACTGTTGCTGTCCCAAACACAGCAAACCTCGAAGACCGCTACGGAACTCAACAAGAACCTGAGCCAACACGCCGGAATCATTTGCGCCCAACTCGACCGAATGTTTATCGAAAATGTCCCGCTACAAGTCGCCTCTCTATCGGTGCTTGACGCTGCCATTGCGTATCTAACATCGCTCCGGCATTCGCTGAAAACGTCACTGTACAAGCTTCAGCAGTCGTCTCCCGAGAGCGAAGACAACCTGACGCAAGTTAGTGCTCGCTGCATCGAAGCGGTTCAGCTGGCGGATGACAAGATCCTGCGGCTCCGCAATGCCCAGCGAGTCTATGCGGAGATGTGGCAACTTGTACAGGCCGAGCTCCCGGAGGAGGTCACTTCTGCCGACGAACACCAATTCGTCCTAGAGATACAACGACTCCCCACGAACACAGTTCTCGTGGAGGAAGTACTGCGAGCCCTGCAACAGCGGCTACATAATTTGCGAGAACGCCGTATAGAGGCGCGGAAAGCTCTTCGGAACAAACTGAGACTACAGGCCAAAGAGTCCGGCTATACGGAGGCTACGCAGCAACTTAAACAAGCCGAAGCACTCCAGGATCAATTCGCGGCCAGCCATTCCGTATATGCTCTACTACAAGCCGACGCGATTCTCGGCAATCTTCTAGCCAGTAGTGTGCCCGATACAGATGAACTCGCCAGAAAGCTTCGATCAAGACAGATGGGTAAGTTCGGCACAGCCGTACACATAACTAGGGCTTTTATTCAGAAGATGACAGTGACCTGGCTCTATTGTATAACTTAATATAGGTTTTTTTTTTAGCAAACACAGTCCGTTAAAAATTCTAGGTTTTGGAATACGCATTTATCGGCAGCAGTGTAGACACATGTAACTAACAGAGAATGGAGAGCATGGTGCTGGTCGATTTAACGGTCACCCTGTATAATCGCTACCTGCGCTTGTGGCTTCCAGACATGATACGTAGTCTAGCCGACGATCTTGACCGGTACGCGGACGATATAATAAGCGCCACGAAAGAACTTCCTGCTGATTCCGTGAGAAACCTACGCGAGCATATCCTGAAAAAAATTCGTGACAAGAAAAGTCCATCTTACGACATACCGTGTGGACTTCAAGCCGTGGACAATTGGAAGTAAGCATCTAGTAGCGGTCACTGAATCCTGAACTAGCCCTCATCATAGTGTTTGTACATCAAAAATATTGAAATTTACGATTTATCTTGGTATTCGTTTATCACGTTTTCTAACCATACGCTTTATTCAGTTAAAAAAGAAACATTCAGAACAGAGATTTCTGCAGCGTGGTTTTAA
This sequence comes from Tropilaelaps mercedesae, assembly GCA_002081605.1. NCBI lineage: Eukaryota > Metazoa > Arthropoda > Arachnida > Mesostigmata > Laelapidae > Tropilaelaps > Tropilaelaps mercedesae. Next base: position 112,990 of record MNPL01006173.1, on the reverse strand, counting down.
CATTGCAAGCAAAACCGATTTATTTTGATAAATAAAAACCATTGCTCGAAGAACCTGCTCGTACGTGTTGTGTCGCTTATATAAGCGTGGCAACTTGACGAAATTGTAGTAGGGTACCGACCATAGCATACGACGCTATTTCTTCCAGTCGACACTTTGAGGAGGCAAGCTCGAACATTGACAGCCATCAAATAACCGCCGTGTTTGACGCCGTAAACGAGACAGCCAGCAAATCGTTCCATGAGGAGAAGCCCTGTCCATCGGCGCTCAACGAAGACATTCAAACACTGATTCTTGAAGTTCACCACGATGTACTGAACTCCGAACTCGGCAAAATTGACGCCAGTACCGAAAACGACCCTGAGCGCGTGCGATGCTTGCGCATGTTAATACTTGCCGCTCTCCAGCAAATCGACGCTCGTCTCGCGGTGACGACACACCGCGGCTTGCAGGAACTCGGCCACCGTCTGCATAGCATGCTGGAAAAAGTAAACAAGCGCATCGGTGAACTGTCGCAGGAAGAAGGCATCCTACGTGAAGCAGATGACTTCCTCCAGCAGATGCAAGTAGCTATCAACGACGCCCAAATGGTTCATGCGGGCGTAGATGCACTCCAACAGGTGATGCAAAATCGCCAGAGCCTTGTGACGAAGCTCCATTCGGTGAAGAGTTTCCCGCGTCAAGTGGAAGACCTGTCAAAAAGGCAAGTGACTCCATATACAATTGTTGGATGCGCATTACACGGCTCTTTATGTAAGCTGTTTATTAATAAATTGTTCTTTATATTTTACATTGCGGTGGCTACAAGGTGTAAGAACATATGCTTGTGTAACTAACATCACTAGTCTTCGAGCCTATCCGACATATTTCTCGATAACAGTAATTAACCGTCAATATCGTACATGTTGAGAATACGCTTTGTCCAGTTTTGGCTCGAAACTCAAGAAAGCCGCGCAGATTTACAGCCATTTCCGACTGATACGACATCACACGAGCCATGGCCACGACAACGATGACATCAGAATCCAACCGTCGCTCGAAATCTCGGCGACGGCTTTGATTTGCCCTCAGGCCGGGCTGGCGGAGTAGTATGCATATGCCCCTCGCCCATCCTCTCCCACATTCATGCTTATTCAACTCGAAATACACATGGTGTCAGCCATGGAGCTTAATGTTCCCGAAACGGGTTTGACCAGCCAAAATTCTGTCTAGCGCACGCTGCTCGTCGTTGGCTCGTTGCTTCGACGTGTGCTTCAATAACGCGCCGTACAAACGACGGCTGACTGCTTCGCTCAACTTTGAGCTCTTGGTTACTCGCCGAAGTCTGCATGCTGTACCAACGTTTCGTTCTAGTTTGTGTGTCTGTGTCAGGCAATCGTGTGTGTCTGCGACTGTTTTGCTGTGCGACGTGTTTTCCACTGGCGGAGAGGTTGGCGCGATTTTCAAGTGCAGCCGACCCCGCTATTCACCTTTCGTAGCGTTAGTTGCGAAACCGTAAGTTAGATTCAAGTTAACAGGAGAAGAGAGGGCCTGATTTTGCACCGTCACCCAGAGCAGGGGAGGTGTCGGGCTGGTATTTTCACCACTGTCGGAACCGTTGTCATACTCGGAACACGGATCGCTGTATGTTCGGCATTTGTTCGCCACGCTAGAATTCGGCTGAAGCCGAAAGGTTGTGCTTGTTGTGTTTGATGGTGTCATTAAGGTACGAATGCATTTCATCTGGTGCCGTGATTAGAAAGAACAGGCAGACTCTTGGGTTGAATCCGACTGAAACGCTGCCGGTCCCAACCGTTAGTACGCTATGTGGTCACTGTGTTCGCCGCGCGTATGAGCTGCGCGGACGGTGGCAGCAAAAACAAGGATTTGTGATTCAGGCCAACCCAATAGGATTCATTGCGTGTACTAATGGTAGTTGAACAGCAGACATAACTCGACTGTGTTATATGAGGTTCAAACAACAGAGCGAATCCAGATTGAAGAAGAGCTTCAAAGATGTTTTCAAGCAGACAAGGACGAGTATGCTACGCCATGTTGAGCTTATTGGTCAATGTTCCCCGAGCGGAGCCAGTTGAAGAGAGGTTGAGTGCCGGCGATTATTTTTTTTGATGAAACAATTGTTCAACATTTGAAACAGCTGTTCAATTGGAGTAACTTTGAACTAATGTTTGAACATATGTGTCAAATGGTCTGAGAAATCTTGAGAAATAATGGAAGCAACTCATCCATTTACGGCTGAATGATTTTCAAGAGACAGCCAGCATTGCTTCTCATTCTTTTCCGCATGATTCCCATACGTAATATTCTGGAACTGCATTAAATATGTAAAAGCTCATTTTACTAAACATATGATACTGATTCAAACCAGCGCATAGCGATTACATGGAGCCTTTATTGGTAAGATGTGTGTAGTTTTCGACTCCGTTCGGTGAAAAATCTCGTGCGGAACTCAAAGCATATACCCTTCGGGATTCTATAGACTTCTAAAATAGGGAAATAATTAATAAAAGTAGATGTCAGACCGATAATAGTTAAAATGTTTTACCCTGCTTGCTTAACCTCGATCTGACTCTAACAAAGTAATTTATATTTTAACGCATTCACATTTGGTAACACAAGCAAATGTAATTATGTTTAGTAAACATATAGGATTATCTATAAAACTGAGGGAACATTCTGAAGTATGCGAAGCATATGTTTAACACTGCTACAGAGATTAGCATATATTACCCCGCATATCTGTCTAACGCTGAGTACATACGGCCAAGTTGTCTAGTATAAAGGCATTTTTGCACACAGTCAGTTTTTCTTTAGTGGAAACTGGGTCAAGTCAAAAATACGAAACGCATGGAAAGTCGGTTACCTTTTGACGAAACAGTATCACTCAACAACTTACAAATACGCGTATAATGACACTATTGTTCCATGAGGCTTCTCTTGATAAAAACACAAATTACTTATCTTCAATATATTATTTACATTGGTTAGGTGGGAGGAGACTGCAGAGCTACTGATTACAGTCGAAGCTTTTGAAAAGCGGCAAAAACGCATCCGGGATGCCCAAGAACAGGTTGTTCTTGGGGAGAACCCGCTTGAGATTTATCAGCAACTGGAGCCTGATCTTAGAGCGGCTCTTGGCAGAGTGAACCTTCCCGAAGATGTTACGTACGAGTCCGATCCCACGTACGTCCTTCGCACACTAGAGAACGTTGAAACCGAACTCGGACAGCCTGAGAAGAGTGACCTTGTCTATCAGGGAAAGCTTCAGAGGTACGTGTGAGCCGGCATTTTTAACATCGCGCATTATTTATGAATAGACACGTATATTCTATGTCTACGTACGCTCTCTGTGTTCTTCGTTTGCGCGTTAGCAGAACAGTATTATAATAAAAGTAGGAGTTTCCTTAATGATACAATACAATTTTAATGTGGCTTCTCATCGATACACCTTCAAAGTTGTTTTGTTGGTCATATTTTTCGACAAACAACAGCTATATTCCATTCCCACAGTTTTTATGCTAATACGAGTGATAAAATTTACAAAATATTTATGCGCATTAAAACTATGTACGTCACCTGGACAAGTAATGATACTAATAATGAAATCATTTTTTTAAATCATATTCAAATAAAGCATATATTACTATCACCTTACGACATGTTCAAGACATTTTTTCAATGGTTTAAATTTAAACATATAACTCTCTTATGGTTATTCATTGTTTTCGATGCCAAAGCCGATTCTATACAAACATATATATTAGATATATATACGACATGTTTGATATATGCTTTCCATGGTTCAAATCTATACGACAGACGTCTCATGTCACGTCTTCCTTGTTTTGTTGCTGAAGCTAACCGCCATGGTGTTAAATTTCGTTGATCTGTTTTATTTCATCATTATTATTGATCTTCGTAGGTCGCTGTATGTGACTAGCAGAAGACCGTTAACATGACTCATGCGAAGATGCGCAACACGTGTCTATTATAATAAAGCCTATATGCGATTTCTACCGTCGAGAATGAGATCTCTACAGAGACTTATTTTTTCGCTGATCAAGTATTGCCATTTAACTATCGTGTTTACGTCATTCGAAGCTATATAATTACAAAGTGAGACTTGACTTCTCTCGTGTATCTATTTTACGTCAACAAAAGAAAGGGCCAATGCTCATAAAAAGCAGAGTAGTTTATGTTCCGAAATCCTTTCCGATTTTTTATGTTCATAAAATCAGTTGCGGTTAAGATTTTTTATTTCATTGTTAGAAAGCTGAGGATTTTTCAAATTTAGTTTTTTATTTCTCAGTAAATTTCTACAATAAAAGGATCAAGTGTGTGTTATTTTTCGGTCTGTTTTAACCTAACACTGGAATGCGTGTGGGAAGCTGTATTATTAACTACGCACTCATATAAAAAAAACCAAAACACGTTTTTTAAGGAACAAATAAGCGTTTCATTAGGTAGTAAACAATGACTGACGTAAATAAACCAAACTGTGACACCGTACTGAAAAAATCCTCACACGAATAACTAGATTACTCCTTGTGGTGTATATTGTTCGTGCGAATCTTCCATGCGTACAGTTTTGTATATTTACAACGCCATTGTGTCTGAAAAAAGACCTCCAAAAAAACTATTTCAAAACTAATTGTTCCAAAACTCTTTCTTCTTCGGCATGTGATTAACCAAGCGTGGCCCTCTCTTTTCATTAAAATATTTGCACTCAATGCATGAACTATTCAGAAAATAAGTTAATCACCCTACCTAGAGGGTTTACTTCGATTCCCACAGTGCGAGGACGTTCACCATATTTTTCCAGTCCGTGTATGGTGTTTACATTACAGATGCCTAAAAGAGATGCTGAAGGCTAGCGACCACATGAAATATCAACCGACTCAATACGAACTGCGACGACGATGGCACAATGATTTTACGCGACTCGTTGAAACCATCTGCAAGCTCGAAGCAGCCATCGCCACCCGTGAAGACAAATCCTCCCTCGTTAACCAACTGCTCGCCTACACTTGTGAGTCCGGACGGTTGTTGCGTCTTTCACCGAATACTGAAGAGCGGCGAGTTCAGAATGTCGGCCTGTGGGAATACGCCGTGCTCATCCGGTGCAAGCTACGCGCAAATCGAGGTAAACTCCCCGTCGAACTTCACATGAGCCTCGAGCAGACGGTAGCTCAGATCGAAGGAACACTTCAAAGGTTTTCAGAGGAAGATGACCTGCTCGACATGACACGGGACCGCATCGAACATCTGCGCAGCCTTCTTAACGAATTGGCGTCCGACACATTACGACTCCGTTCGGGTGTTGCGGTTTGTGACCCAGGAACCGTGTGTGACCTGTTCCAGCAGGCAGATATCGAGCAGCAGATCAAGGCTATCCAGGATATCCAGCAGAATGTGCTAGACAATCTGCCTTTACTTGCCCATAGGCAAGCACTCGACTATGAGTCTAATCTGGCTTGCCTCAATGCGCCAAAAATTCTAGAAGCTGCGAAAGCAGTGTTAAGGTATAGAACGAACGCCGACCTCGTAGTGCAGATGGAAGAACTTCCGCTGCCAGCTTTCAACGTCATCGTTGTCGATCAACAGACAGCGTTTCAACACCTCGAGGAAAGCCTTGGACAGGTTGACTGCGAAATCGTCGCAAGTCAAGATAAGCCAGTGCACGAGTTCTTCCACGATTTCAACGAGAATATCGTACCGATGTGCGAAGCTAGCCTACTGCAAGCTCAGCTATGTGAGAAGCTGCCAGCCATTGCGGCGAAGTCATCCAAACTGGTGGAGGAAAATGAAAAGAATTTGCACGGACTCCAGAGGAGACTTCAGCAGGTCCTTATTCTGACGAACGACTTGCTAACGTCGCTCGAAGCGTTCAAGCAGAGCATGGATGACGTAGAGGCGCAGCTCTATCGGCCTTTTACGTTCGACGATCCTCCACAACTCGACCGGGTCATAGAGGAACTCGAGAAGCAGAAGTCAAATAAACACCTCGCAGAAAGCTTCGCATCGTTAGAACGAAGCTTCAACGAGCTTTTGAAATACTATCATGATCTGATCCCACGAGGCACGGAAGAAACCATCAAGAAGGAGTTAACGGAATATCGCAAGCGGAACGACGCCATCTGCAAGCTGTATAAGACGAGAGTAAGTTAACAGTTTGTGACATATCTGTCTGCTTAAAGTTTATTATCGTTTGGTCGCCATGCGAGAATCCAGTGCTCCATATCAAGTAGCTGTTCATTCTATTGAAACACAGATAACTGCGCATCTGTATAATCACATTGAGGCCCATTATATATCTGCTCAAGAACCAAATACAATCTTTGATTTCCATCACGCGCGAAATCAATGTACATCTACCTCGAATTACAGGTAAAACAACTGCGTTCGATGCGAGTGGGGTGGAACCAGCTATGCACCAGTCTTGCATTCGCAGAGGAGGCGCTACTCGATATCGAACGCGACCTCACGCTCATGCATTCGAGCACCACCGACGAACTGGCTCACTTGCAGGCCATCAAGGACAGCCTTGAGTCCCGTATCGTTGAGCAGCATACGCGAATTAACCACCTCTATCTGACGCTCAGCAATCGCGGCTTCATCAACGATGAGCTGCAAGCACGCGTGAAGAAGCTCAACACTAAGTGGAACAGGCTGTATGCCAATTGTCTGGAACGGACGGCACAGGCCGCCGAGGCGATATCGCACTGGAACCGATTTGAGCTGGACAAACAGACCATCATGGTTGAGCTAACAGAGGTCGACATCCAGATGACAAAGATGGCGACGGGGGCACTGCCACTGTCCGACGAAAACCTCGAGGACGTCGGCCATCGCCTCCAGACGACTGAGCGTCAGCTACAAGAACTGGAAAAGCAAGCTAGCGATCTGAGAGGTGAGTTCGGTGGGTGAGTCAAGCAGCCGATGGACGGTTCTTCTCTCATAACGTTTGTCTGCCGCCTCGTGTGAATCACGAAGCGGAGCCCCATACTATATTTCTTATGAAACGTTGTTTAGTGGCGGCTTTCCCGTCGCCTTCTGCGGTAAGTGTGGTCGTACGACTGAGGCTCCCTCTCCGTGTTTCAGTGCGAAGCTCTATACGAAGGGGTTCAGTCGACTCGGTCAAATCTCTCGAAGCGAACTTTTAGGAGGAGGCGTAAGTCAATCTCCAAGCGTGTACACGTTCTCTTCCTAACCCGCCTGCCTCGACGCTGGCCTGCTTGGAGTTCGCGCATGCCGAGTGCGTTAGTGACTAACACCCGAGAACGGATTTCAGGCGACACCATCGACGACCTTGTCTTTAGCTGCTCCGAGCTCGATCTCGGCCCACTGCACAGTCACCACATGGAACTGCTGGCAAACGTGGACCGGCTCCGTCATCGCCTGCCTGCCCAGCAGTTCCAACTCGATCCTACCGTGCTCCTGCTGATGACGTCGAGCACAAATATGCAGCTCCTTCACCGGCTCTCGCTCGACGACTCACATACACGACCCTGCTCCGAAGCACCGGCCGAGGATACTGTTAATCCCTCGGACGTTATCGACTTCCCCTCATCGCTGCGGGAAGTCCAGGAGCTGAAGGCGGGCGCCGAGACGATCCGTGGCTCGTCCGGGGACATTGGCTCGCGTATTAACGACTTCAGCGAACTGCTTCTTCGTTGCGATGAGCTGAAGCGCAGCGTCGACGCCACGCACGACGAAGAGATACGAGACGCATACAAGACTCTCATAGCCACAACGTTGAGTGAAACCCAAGCCGAGTTGCAGGCGACGCTCGTTGAAGCAGCGCACCTTGACGACATCGTCGGTACGTGTTCTGAACGTCTCGGGTCTTAATCGTGGGAATGTATCCGAAACTTCCGCGGATGTGTGACCTATTATATAGGCAAGCTTCGGTGGCGTGCTTTGTCTCGACAGAAAATGGCCCGTGGCCGGCAACTACGATGAATTAGCATATGCCGTTGACAGACACTGTGTCCAGGCTGACGGTCATTCGATGTCATTACGAGGTTAGAATAGACACAAGTGCTAGAGGCTAAATTAATTGCGTCGATTATGCAAGACGTACTACTTTGCGTTTGAGTTATTACATTGGTACTCACACGGCTTTTGACGGTGTGTGCTCACAGTCTAAAAACCTCAACTGTATTTATCCCACTTAGTAAAGTCTGAGTCAAAACCCGTCGCGTCCACCGTTCGTAATGTCGGCTTAATGTGATTAGATCAAGGTAGAGCTCAGGAAAGTTGGGGCCGTTGGCCTGCGCAAAAAATGCTGTATGGTCCTATTTGTTTCCCAGAACGCACTACATTCTGAAAGCGTTATTGCAACACCGAGCTCGTGACCTGCCCTTTCCCCTTTGCTCGTACAAAGTCGGGTGGGTCTTTCAGCTTTTAAAACGCATTGGTTGCACCTAGAGTGGGTCACTTTAAGGAGAAAAACCCAAGCGGCCGCCGCATACTTGATGTGCATTGTCTGTACGGAGTGAGTGCAACGCAAAGCAGCAATCATGCAGATAATCCGTGGAGCCGGTTACCATCAGCGTAGGTTTTTTCATTTTGTAGCGAATTTGCCGCGAGTGTGAGGACTTAGCAATTATACACTGGGCCACCGTCAATTAATTACTCCATTTCGCTACGAAGTATCCGGTATCGTGAAACTGTTTATGCAATTTATCATCGTCAGTAAATTTGTTGATGCAGTTGAGTACCGATAAGAAACAACAAAGAAGTTTTGTACAAGAATTACTTCTGCCATCCTCCTAAACTTTTTTTTTAACAAGTCCTGTACAACGCTCTAGAGCAACCTCCTGACAGCCGCACAAAGCACTACTCTGCGGGTTTTGTGCTTCGCACTGGGCCTCACTTTTAGATAGGCTCGACAGCCGCCGTATCTGTCTCCAGGTACCTGTTCCAGGTATCTGTTTCCAGGTGATGGGTTTTGTCTCAGCTATAGGCGTATATGTTAACATCATCCTGGTCTCTCTGTGATGTTTGATCCGTGGTCGGCTTTGCTTTCGTGTTGCTATCACCATCTGAAATGTTGCATGCTTGCAGGCCAACTCTCCGACTGGCTGACGGCAGCCGAAGACCGCTTGGCATCGGTCGAAACCGATGATGGGAAATTGGCTGAGTTGGCGACGATTCGCGATGATCTGGAACAGGCTCGCCCGTTGGTCTACGCACTACAGCAGGCGAAAACGTTCAGTCCTTCCCTGCACGATTCAATTGAGGTGGTGGCCCAGCAAATGGATCGCCTTCTCTCACTGTGCACCCTCCATGGACTTCAGGTACGGATGGATATAGCTAGCGCACCAACGTCAACTCTATTTTTGACATACTACCAAGTTCTACACAAATGTGCTTATAGACGTGATTATGTTTGGCTATCTGTCAGACTGAATTCCGATTCAATCTTTAAACTCGTAGACACATCTAAAATCTTGATCACACTTCCAGCTAATTAGCAAACTAATAGTGTTGTGACGTTTTAAATAAAATTGTCAAACTATTTTAAATCAAAAGAATTTCAGTGGGTATATAAACAGAAAATCCAGACAAGTGCTTTATGGATGAAACATGTAAACTGACTTGTGTCCTTTTATTTAGGTCGGGAACTCATCGCTGACCGTGAATTCTTTTGTGTTTATTTTACGCACAAAGTTAACTTCTAACATTAACGACCTTCGATGCCTTTTCATGCATTTACATATATATATATGTATGGCTTCTGCTGAATCACGATAGCATGTCACCCACTAGGAAACAAGACGTTATTTGTAAAAATATTGTTTTAACATAAACTCCGTCGATGTTTGAAAGTCCCCGGAAAGATGTTTGAAAGTGCAAATACAAACATACTCAAACAAAATACAACAACCTCCAAAGATCGGTAAGTAAGATTGACTCATTTTAGTAGCACCGGAAAATTGTTACGGTGCTAGATATCGGTGTTATCTGACCTTCCATTTCATATCATATTTTCCAGATGTCCCACGAAGTATCACCAGCGAGTTCAGTGGAAGACCTTCTCCCATTGGGAGAGCCAGCTGAAACCCGCTGGCAGTGGTTCATGAGTCGTGTAATGCGAACGTCGCTCCCGATCCAGGCACTCCTACTCCTCCTCCTTGGCGCCGCCAGTCTCCTGCCCATCAGTGAAGACGACTTTAGCTGTGTGTTCGCCAACAACTTTGCCAGATCTATGAATCCGATGCTCAAGTTTCCCGCCGGACCACCTCCCGTCTAGGCAATAAGAACACGCTTTACCGCCCAACAGGTATCACTATGGGAAACGGATGCAAATGTAACTGTTCGGAATACGGGCGCCTTGGGCTATCAGGTACATCTACAGGAAATACAGACGAGACGATCGAGCATTGATTTACGGTTAAGTACCGGCACATCGCTGGTCGAGAAGATGTGCTTAAAAAAGGATGAAAAAAGAATAGCGAGTATTGTATAAACGTGCGCTTGCCCTAGAGAAGGGATGGGATATGTCTCATTTAACTGCCGATTGAAGCAGTGAAACGAGCAAATGTTAATGGAAAACTAACGGAAAGATGGTTTGGAAGTAGTGGATCGCTAAGCGTGATCAATAGTTGTGAATTGGCTTTTACACTATTATAGTGAACGTTGTGTGAGAGCTCGAGTAAGTGATGTGTAATTCGCACAACGAACTAGTCGCCCCAGATGGTCGACCTACCCTCTATAATATTGTCTCCGCAACAAATGAAGGCTAGGATTCTGGGCCTCCCCGTTGCGAACGAGAGAAGAAAAACAATCGTGAAAAATCGACTTCCCTCGTCGACATCTCGCTTGATGTGGGCCGGATACTTGCACGAGGCGAGCAATTGGAGTTCAGGAAAGAAATGAGCAGGATAAACTGGTTAACTAGTGTGGCATGTTTTTTCTTCTAGTAACAATACAAGGAGACAGACGGCTTCGGCAGGAAGAACGTACCATGATCAGGGACAGACCAGAAAAACTGTTTCTGCTGTGCTTGCTATCTATACTCTAGTGATAGCGTTAAAAAGCTTTACGATTGTCAAGGAGATTTGCTTTGTGCGGTATTGGTTAAAGTGTGGACCGATGAATTAAACATCCGTCAAATATATGGTGAATGTTAGCGAATTGCCTTAACGTATAGACGGTGTGTGTTGCAAGCAAGATCCTCAATAGGGGCATGCTGGAGGGTACTCTCAGTTAGTAGAACCGAATACCGAGTACGGGTGTCAACGAAGTAAAACCAGGATTAATTTCGCTTGCACAGCTCTACACAAGCGACGAGGTCAAAAGCATGAAAACATCGCCTACCTAGCGCTTGGCCGTAATGCTAGAAAATAGCAAAGGAGATATACGCTAAGCTAGCCAACCACCAACACGAGGGGGAGAGACACAGTTACTAAAAATTACACACCGTAATCACATACACTGCAATGTAGAAATAAAAATACATATACGCCCACAGGCGTAATACGATACAGACGGGTTCCTGCGCTGCTGACTAGTTCGGCAAAAAGAGCGCTTGGTTCCCGCATCAGCGAAGCACCCTTTATTCACCCCGAAATTTAGGAAAGGTTGTCGAAGGACCGAGGAAACAACAGAAAAGTATAAGGGCAAATTCACGTCGATCATCCAGCGCGATGTCATCTGCTACTTGATTCGGTTCATGTCCCTTCGTTTTTTGTTTTTTTTTTGTTATTTTGTTTTTGACGATATGCGAGATTGACTTAATTAGGTACTCGACTGTTACTGGTTGATAGGCAAGACGACAAAAGTAAGTAATGCGGTGACTTCTAATAAAATTGCTTGCGTCTCCTCGTTGCTCCAGAGGACAACGACTGTTCGGTGACATAAAAACGAGTGAGGATGAGTACACTAGACTAAGTGTATGTGATTGGGTGAAATCTCTCCGGAGCCCTCGTTTCCCCTTGGGGCCCCGGCGACAAGTCACCCCACAGCAAAGCAGTACCCACAAGAAATACGTCATTCCAAAGGAATGCTACACTTTATATCATAAAAGTTCGAATCCATTTCTCCATGTTGTCTTGCTGGTTGTTAATTAGATTGAGCCAATGATAATTCCTATTTACTCAGTCTGGAAGATATGGATACCTTATGTGTGGCAACGGACTCAACAAGATATATCAAAGATAACATCTTCTTTGATTATTTTGTGTCATTGAGATCTTTACTACGGTGATGATAATTGTCGTGTGCATACGCTGCATAGACAAACCACGAAAGGGACAAGACCTTGCAACAAAAATCGAAACTAAGTAGTGATACTTAGAAAACTACGTGAATAGTTGCATAAGCCTTTTATTTTCGTCTATCACCCGCACCTGCGATGATAATACGATTGATAATGGCAACAACATAATAGCTTAATTATAGTATGTATTATAGTATCAGTCTATCTAAATAGAGTTAAAATTGGCAGTGTAGATTTAATAAATAAAACCCGATGAAAACCCGATGCGTTGTGTTTTAAATACTACCATTGTCATATAAAGAAAGATTTATGGAGCATGTGTTTTCGTACGAAGCGATTTCGCTGCGTTTATGCGCCATATTACTCTACGTGAATCTGTTATGATGATATCCTACCCCATAGTTGGCCCTATATAGCCAAACTTAAGGTACTTTCTTCCGTATGAAACACGGCAAACCGTCCCCATGTATCCGCATCCACATATAAACATTTTCTTATGCATTTGCCGTCGAAGTGATACGAACTATGTGTACTATACGATTGAAGCAACGGATAACCAAGTCATTTTCACCCTATTATACAGTGTAACTATAATGACCGTAACTCAATCACCAACCTAATAAAAGAGACAACGGCAACGAAAATGTTAGCGTACAAGTAAGAATATTTTTACTCAAATTTATCACTCACATGCGTCATATACATGCTGTCGTGCACATCGATTCTAATCACATTGCTTCGTAATTCCGTAGAACCTTTTCTTTTAAAAGAACTCGTCCACCAGTCACACTTGTACTAACAGCCTTACAAATCTTCGTGATTTTCTGTTAGATATCGATTATATATTTTATTTTTTACTCAATTTGAGAAGTTTTTTAAAGAAGTAATTTCTCACCCTTTCTAATGCAATGCAACAGGGATATATCTAATATACCGTCACCTTTCGAAGAGCTCTCGATTCAGTTTATACAGGTTCCTATCCTTTACATAAGCCTCTTGACAACTAAGAAGTGCGATATCAGGCAGAAAAGACACGAAAGGTCATCGGCCGCTCAATTCTCGTTTGCAGGTACATCGTTGCAACAGGTCACAAGTGGCACATTATTATTTTAAATACAATGGTTGGCCAACTTCTCCTGGTGGTTTCGTAGGAACGGAGCGGAACAGCTATGCGGACTAACGTGTACAACATCAACGGATTACTTTTCCATCGAGGTATGAGTTTACAAATCCTTAACTCAGACCGTCCAAGGGGATCTTGTTCTTCGTGTGTTAACGTAACGAATGGCCCGCGCTCTTTTGAAACCACGATGTGAACAAAGAGCTCCATGAGCTTGATGGAATTGCAATGTAACGCGAGGACGGTAGAAATCATTTAAGCAGACACGGTAGTGATATAAATCTGAGTGATATATATCCTAATCTGAGATTGTTAGCAAAGTCGGTAGTATTTATGACTTAGTATTCAGTGCGTTAAGCTAAAATATCATGATTGCATATAGTGTCCATGGTCGAAATAATATTATATTGCACTTAAATTTAGCTACAGCATAACTAGAAGCCTTGGGAGCCAGAACAGTCGTTATATGCAGCACCCATAACAGTCCGCTTAACTGCGCGAGGACTTTTCTTAGCTCAGATGAATCAAGCTTGTCTACGTACGCCTGCATTGAGGCTCGTGTGATCATCAGACGAGGAAATATATTCAAAACCGTTATCATTACATTGGAATCAGTAGATACGTTTCAATACCCTAATCACGGGTGCTCCCATTTGTTGCATTAGAATCCGAGAAATCTGCGGTTTTTACCGAAATCCCATAGATCTTTTTTGCGGAAACCACACACTTTCTATGCATACTTCTAGTTTTTGAAAATTATTTTTGAAATTTATTACCAGAACACTGAGCCTCATATAACACTTTCTTTTATAATACTTTAAAATTATTTAAAAAATATATGGTAAAAAAATTGCACTCGACTCTACTTATTTGACAAACAAGTTTTCATCAGCTCAACTTTTAAAAAATTGGTAAAACTTCAACTGTTAGCAGTTTTATGTTTAAACATTTAAATAACTTCTGTATAAGCCTATCGATCACATTCTTCTCCCGCCTTACACCCTGGTTTCCTACACGAGAAATATTTGGTGCCCAATCAGCCATTTGCTTTTGCAGTGTATTTTAATATTCCTACAACATGCATTTTAGACAGTACAGCGGATAAAGTTGTATAAAACTTATTATCATTCTGACGGGCTTGGTCACAAAGTAATTTTTCGGTAAAGAAATCAAGCTTCATGCAGTTGACTCGACCAACATATGGGTACTATGTCCTTACATTTATTTAACGTGTTGCCTCAATTCTACGGTAAGCTAAGAAATCCGACAATGCGATATGCCTGAGAGCGACGATACACAAAATGTGTCAATTCCAGCTCGTTTTGAACAGAGTCTTTTCACTGTGTTATTGGGCCTACCCCGTAAAATACACGGCGGCGAAGATAGAACCCGTGCATCTACATATCTCCTCAGGAGACACATAGGCCACCTTTAACGGACGCTTAGAGGTAGGGACCAAACATGAAGTGTCTTTTCACGTGTTGTCTGCGCCACATTGTCGGGGATCCTTTGACGGCTGACATTTCCTGAATCAGCACTAAGCCAGGTCGTTCGTTCGACCTAAAGCCTAAACGACATTTTCACCTAAACAGGCAGATGTGTTATTATTACTTATTGTGACGTAACGCATCGACATTCAATGTGCTCTGTGGCACTCCACAAACTAGATATGCGTATAAGAATAGTGAACAAAGAAATACATTTGAGTCGTACATTGAAGTGAAATCGAGATGTCGCTCTTTGATCTAAAGCATGAAAAAGCACTTGTTTCTTAATACAGTTCCTCCGAAACATTTAATACCAAGATTGAGTAGCAAGTTATAAATACCTCCGGACAGAATATCACTTCATTCCAGTTTACTTTTGAAATCTAAGCACGTCTTTAATGGGACGAAAATGACCTCTCTAACAAGTGTAAAATTCCGTCTACGAACTTTAATAAAAAAAACGGTCACCTGGCAATAATATTGCTCAAAATTATATTTAATATGCTTTTTAGCAGTAATGCACTGCAACAATTATTCATGTATAAAGTAATAGTACTTCAAAAAAGAAAACGGTGTATCTATAAAAAAAACGCCTTATAGTTTTGATATTTCTTGTTCTTAAGAAAAGGACTACTCAACTCAGGTATAGTAAGTTTTTCTAACAGAAGTGGCTCAATTTTGAAGCACCTCTGTAGTGTGAACACCTCTATTTAACTTGCGGTCGATTCTTGTCTTAAAACCATGTTGCTGTTATTCACTGCACTTGAAAGATGTCACGATGAATGTATTATCAGCTATGACGTTCGCAGATATCATAGAAGCCATCGAGGGTTGCACTACCGTTGTATAGGGATCGACATCTAGTTTAACATTGAATGTCCGAGAATTACCATGTTGACGAAAAAACTCAAACCCTGCACATCATAGAATCCGTAGAATATGTATTAAATAATTTGTGCACTACTTACTTCACGCTACTTTCTTATGGGAAGAATACTGTCAGAAGCTAGGCTGCATGCAACTGGGAGCTGCTCGACTTTATCGTGTCGTTTTTTTTTGTACTACAACTGATGCGCCCTTGACGAGGAAAAATATTTCAAAACATCGCCTTTGTTGACGTTTTTGAGTTGTTATCACACTCTATTTAAGGGTATAACCGTCAAGATCAAATTAGCATACAAATAAAAGTCTAGTACCTTTAATGCAAGACATTCTACCACTCCAGGATTCGTGGATGTGTATGGACTTGCTTTATAAAGCTTAATTTCAACTGGAGAACTAAGACAGTTTTTACAATGACGGTAATATTATCAACGGGTTTATTGCATTTGGAATTTCCTGACTGGCCTACCTTTTTGCGGTCCTACTCCGGTAACAGACTCTGAGAGACTTGTTTAAGTCTCTCAAAGTCTCACCGGCTACAAATAGGAATTTTGCGTGGCTAACAGCCATAGCATCGAACCCTTTTGCCTATAGCTATGTAATCACCTACGTTATCGCCGGTGAAATTTGTTCTTCTTGCTGTGCTTCATGCTTGCATCAATTCTTGCTCGAGATTGAGCCAAATGATGAAGTGGTTACATTCTAACAATTAAAAAATGCATCAAAAATATCACATATTGCTCATATTGTTATGCTCTCATCGATTTCTATTGAAGTTCCATAACACAATACAGTAGTACTATAAATTCTAGCTATTGCTCGCTAAATTAACAAACACCACAAATTCTCTTGCCAAATTTATTATTGCAACCGAACTCTTTTTTCGTATGTGACTCTCACTTGACCATGTTTCAGTGAAGAATCGTTTATCAGAGTTACCATTCGCGTTTTTACGAGGTTAATGGCGCCAATAATAAAATAGTGGTAAAGCCGTAAAGGCAAGAGGATGAAAGGAATGGTTGAGAAATTCTTTTTTCTCTTGGAGACTGATGTCGAGCTTCTTTCTGTATACATAAGAGCGCGGAGGGAACAGATTGAGTAAATGTTCAAGAGATATACAGCTGAAGTAGATATATCGCCCGATCTCTCATAATTATTATAGCATGCAAACGTGCACCGTTGGTCAAAATCAAGGTGTCTTATTGATAAGTAAAGCATGTAATCGAAACAATGCTGCGCATAGCGCAATTTTTTTCTACGTATTGTCGCTTATGTGCTCGGCGTTTGTGAGCTATAATTAAATTCACGCAATTTTCAACACATTGACTTAGAATGTCTAAAACAGCTGAAACTCGTCCAACGTAAGAAGTCATTCAAAAGTAACGTTAAATATCAAACAACGTTCAATTCATTACAGAGCATAGCTACAAAATCCTGTAATTTGACTACCTACGGCACTACAAGAGATGACAGAAAAAACACCGTTAGTGTACAATCAAGAACGTTTTTATTTTTTTCACTTACATGAATAGTGGAGGTGTCGCTTTACCGGCCTCCACTGCCGCGTTATGTACATTTTGCCGTGTATATCGCTTCGAATCGCATCGCTTCTTAATACCGTAGAACCTACCTCAATCGTCCTGCTGTTTCGAGAGGGTTCGTGCACTAGTCAGAATACGTAGAACTATTACTAACGACTTTCAGCCAGTATTATATAATAATAATTATAATAATAATAAGTCTGGTCGTACCGCCACTCTCTGATAGCCATACATAATATATATATATATATATATATATATATATTCCCTCTTTCAAAGATGCTTTTGCTAGCGAGAAAATACGATGTCAAGCCGAAACTCGCAGAGCGTCCATCTTGCCGCTCAAAATTTGGTCGTGCGTACAACCCTCGTCACAACATGCTCACACACTTTGCAACTGAAATACTCTCTTAGTCCGATTTTCGTTCCATTGGGAAGGGGAAGAGATTAAAGTGAGGGGAGCATCGACTCGTAAATCTGGTCCCTTGGTAAGAGTGTTTGGACTTTATTTACGCCCACGCAAACCATTTCTTCCTAAATTAATTGTAACCCTTAGAAATAGCACAGCACTGTACCGTGAAACGAGGTAATCACGCTACTGACTGATCCACCCACACGGGCATGAATAAGGTTTCACCGCGCTGCTGCACTACTGTCCTCTAAAATTCTTAGTTAAGGTTCCCTATTCGACATGGATGACCACGACTGTCACAATGTTACTCACCTGATGCTCTCCTACAATCTCTTCCCGACCATTTTTCTTCGTGCGGAACTTAGTTCATCGCATCGGTTACAAAACAACGCTTTCAGACGTGCTTCAAGGGACACGCAACATGGCCCTTTTCGCATCGTCCTAGCGAGGCCAACTGTGCGATCGTACTGGGCCAAATAAGCGACAATCTTTACTGGGACTATTTCATGTTTCCATGCTCTCGTGCCGCCTCAAACATGACGCCAAGTTCTTTTCCCTCTGTCCACAGAACGATCTACGCCTACTGGTATACAATTCCATCCGTGAATCCTTCTACACGCAGATATAATTACAATATTAGTTCTGTCATTATAAAGGTGTGTCGGCCTATGAGTGTGTCTGTAGTTTTGTATGTACGTGTGTATGTTTTACGTATGTGTGTGTGTGGTTTTTTGTTAATGTCTCTATATATACAATGTCTGTATGTTTATTCATTGATTACTGGTGCTGTATCTGCTGCACCTAGATCAATCTCACTCACGCACACTCTACAAATTGTGATTCACCACTGATTGAGTTTCACTCTTCACGCCAGCAGAGACGAGCGTGTCGTCCGCAACATCCCCATTTCCTTGGGCATTCACTTTATTATTAAGCGTACCATGTCTTTTACAGCTATTGTTACTAAGGGCACCGGCACTTGAACTGCTGCTGCTGCTACTGCTGCTACTGCTGCTGGGCGCCCTGTTGCTGCCAGCGTTTCCGTCACCGTCCTCGGCAGGACTGGCGCTGGATGACTTCTGGCCGGCGGGATTGATTTGGCCATTGCCATGAGGAGTGGCGTCAGTCGGGATGCCGTCCCCTGCGTCGCGAGTGCCCTCCGTCTTCTGCCGTTTGCTGATAGGCTCGCCAGCCGACCCGGACTCGGCAACGCCTTCCGACGCTTTGCGCTGCTGCGACTTCCGTTTGCGCTCGGCCGGCGGCGGCAATCGGGCGACTTCTTCAGGAGGCAGAATTGATGGCAAGTCTTTTTTCCGAAGCACGGTCACGTTAATGTCCATACCTTTGCGGAGAATGCGAATGTTCTCCGCTTGCCGGAAGATCACGTCCCGCAACTGACGAACGTTCTCGGTCAGATCGAGGCTGCCCTTCTCCTTGATCTGGCTGAAGTGCAGGCCAATAAACCAGTTGACGCCCTCAACGTTGACGTCCTCGCGTGGTGACTCGCTCGCTGGCAAGTCGCCCGCTCCGCCATCGGCTACCTGCAATTCTCGCGTTGCTTCAGCAGCTAGTTCCGCTTGCTGGCTCGGCTGAACCGGATAGCTCTGCGGATTGATGTGCGCTATTTCGATGGCCGGCTGCCGCTCAATTGAGGTGATCAGCGTGCGAATCTTCGACTCGACCAAGCCATACCATGTAAGCAGGTCGTCCTTAGTGTGCGCCACAGCGGTCAGCATGATGAATGTCCTGTACTGCTCGAAGAACTTTGGCGGTGAGAACAGAGAGTGCCAGGTTGCTTTACCTTTAAGAATCTGTTCAGTTGTTTCCAGTCCCTCTTTGAACGCCTAACGGAACCACAGAGGAACCCGAAGAGAATAGGAACGGTGTGCGCAGGCACGTTAGCGATAGGAATTAATCTACAACGATTGGCAAAGCCGGTGACCTAGCTAGGTAATAAACGAAGTGACAAATATATATGCCTGCCTGTACGTAGGAAATTCTAATTTGTTACTGTGAAACGCCTCTAAGGTATCTGATCATTAATTTCGGATTGTAAACTTACAGGACGGCACGCCGTACGACACTGATTCGTACAATTAAGATATCGTAATAAACATACCTTGGTCATGATCGTCCGCGTACTGAGTGAAGTGTTATAGGTGGAGTTTTGTTCGGGATACGCCGGAGTTATTATCGGCATCAGATGGTATCTGCAATTGATAAATCATAGACATGCAAAGAAGACTGTCAGAGTCGCTGTCAGACACCGTCAGAACCCTCTCAAATATCGTCCCCAAGACAAATGCTTAGAAAAGACTACAACATCGATATATAAGTACAAGAAATCGATCTATATTTGAGTACACTACATCTAGGGTTTCCGGTACAAAAAATCTTTTCGCCTAAAAATCCAAAAATTAGGTTGTTGATGACAGATGGGAGGGCATAGACGTCATATAGCCAGTCAATTAAATTGAGCTACAGAAATGAATGCGGTTACCTTGCGAGCCAACCTCTGCTACAGCCGAGAGAAGATCTCACAATGAACGGATTTAGTCTGTGCTTGAGTGATGTAGAAATGAACATACCTGTCAGAGACATTTGTTCTGGGGTCCCAGACAGAGAAGCCCCCAATATGGTGCTGCACAGACGTCTGTGCTTTGAGGTGGACCGGCTTAGGCCAGGTCCACTGAGAGAACACAAGGAAAAACTTCTGCACAATTGTCGCTGCCGCGGCGTGTGGGTAGAGTTGGCACGTGCGCGCCACGAGCATCGCCCACGAAACCCCCCCGAGATAGCCGAGCACATTGCTATAGACACCCTTCTTCTTTGCCCATAGCTTGATCGTTCGTAGAGCTGTGCGGAACACTGGGATATCCGGCACCAGATGTAGAATCTCATCAGTCACCTGTTGAGGACCACAACATATTCTTAGACGCAGGTGGTCAAGTTTCATGAATCAGGTATTTGACCTGCGTCGCCTTATACCATTGTTCTCCGCAATAGCAATAAACGCGTTAGGATTAAAAGGCATGCGCACTAATGTGCCGTCACAGATTGAAATTCACGTACTCTACATCCGTTCAGGCTGCGAACGCACTTCATGTCGAGATTTTTCAGGAGAGTCATATCTCGCAGCTCCTGGTCTGGAGGGATGTCCTTAAGAGCGAGCCGCGCAAAGAGCATATCCAACTCGATGCCGTCAAACTCCATTTTGATTACAGGTACAAACGCCTCCTCGATTGCGCGTAGGTCACGTACTTGCGGCTAGAAAATTATCCGTGGAAACAGTTAGAATCTATGCCCGTCACTTCTATAATTACTCGATAGCAAAACTCCACAAACTCGTTGCACGAGCAATTGAGTAATATAGATGATATTCCTCTCTCACCCCAAGTTCTATCTTTCTCATTATGAATCCACTCATGAAATCGTATTATATCATAAATATTTCATTTTAATAAGTGCCGACATGGGCTACGAGATTAATTAGCAAACAGGAAACTATAAGCTGAACGCTTCCACTCACCTGTTGTCTCAATAGTTCAACGAATGAGCTAAAGAAGTCGGACCGTTCAATGTGCCGAGGCGCTACGCATAGAGTATCGATATCAGCTCCTTTTGTATGAACCCCTAAGCGGTACGAACCAAACGTGAATATTTTTCCACGAGTTGTCTGCGCCACATTTTCAGGAATCCCTTTGGAAACCGACACGTCCTGAATCCAGTGCTGAACCAGCTCGTTGATTCGGGCCAAAACCTAGACAAAAAAGGCGTGAAAGCACAGGTTCTCCAAGAAGCGGCTTTTTAATGAGATTGTCTTGTAACTATAACACGCAACCCAGTGCGCGTGGCGCTAGAAACAAATTACGTTCATGTCAAAGTGGAAAGATTTTTCCTTAGATCTATGCCTAAGATGAAGAAATTGAGAAGAGTTATGATCATCTAGCATTAATATCAGGCAGACCTGGTAAATGGGAATCTGTCGAGCTTGATGGCTCGGTGCATTCGCGTGCGCCTTGCAACCGAAGGAGACACGTAAATGCACGGGTTGATTCCCACCGTTGCACATTTACATTTATAAGGTTCGTCTCTCGAGGTAACGCAAAAGACGCTATCGTGAACGTTAAATGTTGGCTAGTGGTAGTCTTAACGAGTGCTCCAGCCCAGAAGTTCCAGGAGATCACCATGAATTTGTTATATAGATTTGAAATACAATGTCCCGCTTTTCTTATTTTTGCTCTTTAAAAAAGTTCGTGAGAGATGTGCTCCCTCTTCGATATAGTGGCAAAACAGTTTTTAGGGAACACACTACCAAAGGTAAATTACGAATCATTGATAACGTTTTAGAAGATATCCTTTTAGTTTCGTGGACATTTCCGGTAAGAAAAAATATAGCATACAGCGAGACTCACAATGCTACTTTACTGTCTACTAGATTTTACAGGTTTGAAATTTCAGTACCAATGGCATATATCAAAATACCTGAAGTCGATGACTTAGTTCATCACCGCTCTCGAACAGTCCGTATTCATGAAGCACAGACTCCAACTCTTTCGACTTTTCGAGGTCACCTGGCCTCGGGAGTGCTGTAGAAACAGGCGCCGTCACACCGAGGTACTTGGACTTGTCATCCCGACCACCTGCACCACTCCCGCGCAAAAAATTTGTCCCTTGCCCAGACATCTGGAAAACATCAACCGTTGCCAATCGAGTCAGTCTATATTGTCGAACAACTGACCCATTGTAGCCGACAGCTCCATGGAGAAGGAATATGTATAAAGGCTCTTTTACACGATTAGAGCGAAAACCGGTGCCGGAATACATAAGAGGAAGCGGGGATTCTCCTTAAATATCTGTATCTCGCTAACTTGTTGGAGATTTTGCGTTGTCGGCAATGTATTGATCCTATGAAACTTGAAAAAAATAATGTTCATATTTCTTTATGATTAACTCCTTGCTTCAACAGACTAGTCTCCGTTGTACCCGATTTGTTATTCCAATTTAACGTTCTCAAATGCCTTCATCTAGTCTTAGGTTTTAATTGGGCACTATTAAATTAGCACAAACTGCTCTGAAATAAACTCAAAGGCGTGGAATTTTTTATTATTACGCATTGATTAATAGTTAGAATAGCACACAGGAGCATGAGGTGTCCTAAACCTCATTTTGTAACTGAATAAGCACTGCTGCCAAATTTTCTTACATTTATCACTTACGAAGAGTATCTAAGCTCCAACAATGCATTTATCATACCCAGCTTATTGGTTAGCCAACTCGACAATGTGATTTTTTCTACGTAGGCTGTTGGGCAAATGAAGTGCTGAGCGACCGGTTGCTTTGACATGTCGTGTGCTGTGTTATCAGTCATCCGTTTAATTCCGAATGATAATAGCAACGCAAACGGTGGATGTATTCGGGGAATAGGGTCGACATAGAGAAATCAAAACGTGACGTAATAAAGTTTGCGTATCGCCCGTTTAAAGTCTTGAAGGTGTATTTTATTTTTGGATTACAATGGTTTTAAAAAACGTGGCAGCGAAAAAAGCGTCACCCATCCGCTAAGCAGCTTCTCTAGCGCCCGCTTTTACTGTTCGATCGATGAAGATATGCAATATCTGTATTACAGTTTTAGCAGAAGTTCGCAGTACACGTACTTTACGTCGGGCTTTATATCCATTTATCTTTCCCTGTTTAAAAAAAAAACGTATCAGTACGCCTCATTTCAACCGATAAACATCTAAGCCAAACAACCTCAAACTTTGTAGATATGTATGTACAGAGAGACTAAATCCGCACGCATTCTTGCAGCGGTGTCCCGACAATTATCATTTTTACAAACTCCTCTTTTGTAGATAAGTATGTACAGAGAGACTAAGTCCGTATGAATTCTTGCAGCGATGTCCCGAGAATTATCATTCTACAGACTCCTCATTCTAAGCTTTTTTTCGGTAACGTTTATGTACAGGTTCACCGGCTGCTACCAAGGCGATTACTATGAATGTTTAATACACTAACAAATTTACTAGAGCTCTTGCTAATACTACCTTTGTGGAGATAAGTAGTTGGCCGAACACTTTCTAGTCTGCCGGGCTGAAGTCGACACAACAAATCTTACAACATAAACGCCACGATGTTGACGATCTCGAATCAAACCGCTAGGTGAGGGTAACCGAATTTCGGTGAGGTGGGCCGACTAACAACGGCGGAGATCATTTTGTTTAGTTGGCTGGCGCTAGCTGAAGCGACCTGTTCGTTCTTCGTTTCCCCGCAAAAATTACGGCACGTCAGGAAGTAAATTCACTGTGAAGCGAAAGTTCGGCCCCCGAACCAGTTCGAGCCGTCGCACCCCAGGGCGGTTGTCGATCGGTCCTGACCGCTCACTTCCCGTAGTCCGCAAAATCTGACAACCACCCACTCAGAGAAGAAGATCGCCCGTACAATTGAGCTCAACAAACTTCAGCTACGCCGCTTCTACTAGCACAAACACAGCAATCAGACCACAGCCGCAGCACGCAAACCGCCATTGCAAGGCTATCACTCGACTAAACGAATTGTTGTTTGCGTCCGAATAGGGTGGCGGCTCGCCCGCAGAAGGGAAGCCGAAGCGCGGGAAGATTTAAATGCGCAGGCGACGAATAAATCGAGTAGAGTAGGCGCGGATAACCGGACTAAAAAATTTTGGATGGCCGTAGCTAAATATGATATCTCCGCGGGTTGTATAACGAAAACAGTTTGTTGGCCGTGAATTCTAGTAGAAAGGGATGGGTACACGGACTGTGAATCATATTTCGGAAATGCATGTTTAGCGCGCAAGTACCTAAAAGCAGAACATATATAAAGCTAAATAATATTGTAGCATAATACGTCCAGCTCCTCAAGGTGATCTTCCGAAAACTAACGTGATCATGTCAATCTTCTATTTGCAAATGTTGTGAGCGCAAACGAACTTACCTTACCTAGATGTTTTAAAATAAATTTACACGGTACTAGTATAGTATCCCGTTTGAATAAACAATGTACATTTTAGGAATTCACAAAGAGCATATCCAACGTAGTTCTACAGGGCATAGGAGACTACGCGTTTCACATAGTTTAAAAGCGTTGATGATACAGGAAGGTAATTACCTAGAAAAAGCTTTTTAATGCCTAAGCACTGTGATGTTTCTATATTTGCCGGCTAATATATAGCGATTGACGGGTTATTATTAGACAGAAAAAGCCGAATCGACTTTTTTGACGCAGATATTAGAGCAGCCGATGAAACTGAATGCGATGATTCCGTTAGCCCGCGTGCACTGCATGCTGGAGAGCTTTGTTATTCTATATATGCCTAGAGCAGACGACAGACATACTGTGGCGGAAAACAGCTGATGAGAATGATAATCAAAAAGTATTCGAAACCTAGTTCCACACAAAGATTTCGCTTACCAAAATAACAACAATCAAGCCATCAAATGACTCCGCCGTTAATGAATATTTATCTAATAATTGCAAAAATCTATTCTTAAGCGGTCGTAACGTAAGCGAAAAATTTCTACATAAAGTATCTTCCAATTTTTAATTAATGTTACCTATACTAGGGCTGTGGAATGTTACGCAAAAAGAACGTTGTGGGGGAAAATGAACCAGCTAAAATAAATGGAGTTTCAAAGAACAATCATAGGCGAGAAAATCCCAAGAATCAACGAGGACTGCCAAGGAAAACATCGCAATGACTTCGCCTGAATCACTTGTCGTTTACACCTCCGATGTCTACAAGATATATGGTAGGAGAGGTAGACTATATCCGACGAAGTGTAATCCATAGTCGATTCGCTAGTGGTTCTTGCTTATAGAACGCAGTGAAACAATCTTAGTAATTTTAAGAGCAGACAGTTTGAATAGAAATGTTCTTAAATTTATCTAGAGGGTAACGTATTTTGAACAAAGTTCGGTACTATTATAAATGAAGTTGTTTCTCTGAATCAATGTCACCGAAATATAATTACGGGATACTAAAGTATGAGCAAATAATCGACAAAAAGCAAATCAATGGGTGCTTACGTATCCCCTCGCTCATGTCCTTAAAAGGCATAAGAACCTTTTTTTAGGCGTCGATTCTACAGATCATGAAGCTACATGTAGATTGTGCGGTTTAGATCTGCTATTAGAATATCTTTATCGAGATTAAAATGTAGCAACTTTGCAAAAATATAAACTCGTGCAAAATTATAAATTTGTTATTGTTGTTGTTGAACACAATTTCTCAAGAAATGGTTAACTTACATCGTATGCTTAACTTTTATCTTTGCTTTTATTAAAACAAAGCATCTTTTTGCCCAAATATTACGCACAAAAATATATCCTGCAAGATGCTAATACAAGAAAATGACACAATCTGGATTTGGCATTTCTATGTGGAAAATATGTTAGTGCGTAGTTCTTCAAATTCTTCATAAGAAATCTGATGTCTGCTTGTGCTCAGAAGCAGCTTCCTTTGGGGAATCGTTCTGGGGAAAATTTCTCTGCTGGTGATCTTTGCATAATCTCGAAATTCCTGCAAGATTTCATGGTTAATTTAGCACAGCCTTTTGGGAATCAGATTGCAAATAGAATCGAACAACGTCGATTTTTTGTGCTGAATATCTTTTCAGCGATTGATACGCAACATGTTGACGAGGATAGAGTAATCATTGGGTGGATATGCATTTATTTCCACTTGTAATATTATTTCATGGGAAAACTAACCCGTTTCAGCTAACAGTTCAAGGTCAGATTATTAATTTAAAAAATTAAAAAATTATAGCAAGCTACTCTCACCGAGGCCAGGTAGTAGACAATATTGCAGAACGATTTTCCAACGTAAACATATCGTTGTTATGCGCCCTAGTTGTTAATGGAATAAGCTACAAGTACGAGTATTTCGAAACCGGCGCTTTCGCAGAGAAATCGGGTATTAGATTTTTTAACAGATACAAAGCAGTGCGCAGTACATATACCGAGATACCACACCGAGATGCTTTGGCGAATAATTTTTAATAAATTAAAATGATTAGGTTTTGTCGCAAGGCAAAATATTGAATTGTATTTACAGTTCTTGACTATAAAAGCTTATTTATGATGTAAAAGCTGTATTCAGTGGTCCGAAAGGGGCTGTAGAATCGAGTTTACTAACCTGTTTTACGTCATTTATGAGGAATACAGGAAGACAGTTGTGTGTTTCTAAGCTTAAACATGATTTTCTGCATAAATTATTTCAGAACCACGAAGGGGATTAAAGATCAACTGTGATGTTGTCAGGTACGTAATAGTACTCACCAGTCCCCTTTGACCAACTTTAGTCAACGAAGTTCCCGCTGTTGTCGAGAAGATCAGATTTAGCTCTGCAGAGACATACATCTTTTCCGATGCCTCGAGTTGCTTAGCTGGAATTGTCTTTCATCTGCAGATAGTGAACCGGACTCACCTGTATATACATCTAGTACGGCCGTTTAAAACCCACTTCATGTACCCTTCGTTTTAATTACATCATAGTCATCGTTGGCCTCCGGAATAGTGATTCTGACAAAGTGCTGCAAGTAGAATGGCGTTTTTTTTACAACTAATAATTATTACTGGTGATCACTAATAATGCAGCGTAAGATCCATAGAATAGTTTTCATGTATTCTATAATGTATAACATGTTTACACTCGGTGATTGTCTAAGTTACATCGTTTATTGTTGATTTTACTGAGTACACACCCTTTCGACGGCACTGTTAGTTGATAAGTCGTTTTTTTTATTTTCTAAATGAATATTTTAGAGACTGCTTTATTTTATTTCCCACTTCCTTTGCGTGAATCTTATTTGGTTATTCAAGTGGGACTCTGTAATAAAGAATATCGGGCGGCAGTTATTGTTTGTGCTATTCAATGCTCGGTCATTCGACGCCGCGCAAAAGTGTGGACAAATAGTACAATCAATTGAGTCATTCTTAAAAGTACTTAGTTTTGGCGTCATAGTTTTTTCTTCATATTTACTGAGTAAAAAATACCATATTTGTGTTAGTCAATTGAACTAATGCTTCCAGTGAATTTGTTCTAGGCGGAAGTATAACGGAAAATGAAGCATCGATTCCTTTAAAGTTAATTAATTTATTGAACAAATCTGCAACTATAAAGACCGCATCTCATCATGCACGCTCATCTAGTTAATATACATTTCTCGCCAACTGACCATTCGTTATCAAGCTATATTTATGCCACTATTATCAAGATAACTACAGGCTATGGGCAACTTTACAGTGTGCTATGGACATGTGCGTGTGACGCATCCACTATCCTAATAAGATCGTCTTTGTTTTCTGTAGACAGAGGCATTGCTTTCCACGAGATCACAACTTTGTACGTTTGTTTGGATACGTGTACCGGCGAGACACCGTTCTACAGAATGCGTCAACAAGAAGTGGAGCCTTCAATCTATTCAAGTGAGTAACTTAGCATAGGTGAATCCTGTCAGGGAGAAGTAAGTCATCCCATGAATTAATATCGTCATCATGAGTGAGTCTAGTATTGCTTTCACTCCACCAAAAATTCATTAGTAGATGATAAAATAAAAAGTGAAATTTTTAGTAACATTTGGCCAAGTTCATTAATGCGTTTTGTACGTCGCAATTTATTCGTTGAATCTCAGCTCATATTTTGGCTCCAGATGCAGTGATCAAGCAGCGATCTATGATCATTATAAGTCGATAAATCAGTTTGCTCTGTATGCATCGCCGCCTAGGTCAGAAGCAGCATTAAAACACAAGACTTGAGAAAATGACGACTTGAACCTCACCAAACTATTACCAGCTCACTTCCTGCACAGGTTTCATCTGCAGCCATTTACCACTCTATCGTCTTCTGCTGGCACGTCGTACGATAGCCACCACACAGCGGAAAAATCGGCTGAGGATGTTGTTTTCTTTCTTGATTTTCTTCATCAGGAACTTGTCTGTGGTATGTGCGGAAAATAGGTTAGGCACAAAGGTGAAGCATGCGAAACGAGTGATTAGTAAATGACCGCGTCAGACCTGTATAGCGTGGCTTATGTAATCGTCATTTGAAGGAATTCGATAGGATTGAATAAGTATCTGAGACATATACATTTACGTATGCATTGTGCGTCATATTGTTAAATGTTTATTTAGCGCAAGAATTTTTTTATCTGTCAAAATACCATGAAATGTATGAAGTATGTTGTTTGGTATGTTGTCGTTTATTTGGCACCGCCTATTGTCAACAACAAGAGCGGACGTTCTTAACATAGGCTATGTGGGGAACGCAATGCA
Source organism: Tropilaelaps mercedesae (assembly GCA_002081605.1). Taxonomy (NCBI): domain Eukaryota; kingdom Metazoa; phylum Arthropoda; class Arachnida; order Mesostigmata; family Laelapidae; genus Tropilaelaps; species Tropilaelaps mercedesae. The sequence goes on along the minus strand of MNPL01006173.1, from coordinate 84,027 downwards.
AATGTTTATTTATTCACAGTAGAAACTATGCTAAAACTGCTTTCCTCACGTATTTAGAGAAACGCGCTTGCGAAGAGGAGATTTTGGACTATGTTCTCGTAGAACTTTCACGCTGTCTCCAATTCGCCGGCCGCTGCTCTGAGTGTGTGCTTACAGTTGATGTGAGGTCGTTCCATCTTCTTCTAAAACTATGGGAAACTGTCTGGAGGATCGGCAGCGCCGTTGGGCACTTGCTTGTGAATACAGGTAATACGCGGTGCAACGATGAACACATGTTTCTTGCCGGACTTTCTTTACAATTGACATTACGTTGAGACCCAATTTAACTAGGGCTGTTATCAAATTTTTCAACGAAATTCATATCCGCATATTTTATAAGCGTTTTCGAGCGCATCTTATTTTAAAATCACTACTTTGCTTTATTTTTTTTTATAATTAAATTAGCCTACTAGGTATATTGAGTTCTTTCAAAAAATTCAAAGCTTGCTTTGGACAAAAATAGACCCCAAATATGTTGATAAGTTAGTCGGTTTTATTGCGACCAATTCAACAAACTGTTGAAGTCTTCCAGGTTTGTCGGGTTCATTGTCTTCGTACGCACCGGTGTTGGGTCGACTCCTGTTTTGGGATCTCCTTTCGTCTATGCAGCAGCTCAATAGGGCGTCCTGCATATGCTTACAGGACACGCTAGTCGACGTAGCACAGTCGAGAATAGCTGTCCTGTGGGAAGATTTGTCAAAAGCTCAGGATGAAGTGGTTAGCTTGGGCGATCAGGAGTGGTCGACGCTACCATCGGGCAGCAAGGAGGTACTGCCCAGCATTTTGCAGTTGGAACTCGTTAGCCTGCTGTTGCAGAAGGGCGTTCAGGTCAGCGCTTGATGTAGGAAGCTACATTGGAGCATACAACTCTTTTTTTGCTGCTAAGATAAGCTTTTTACCTTTATGCAAGCTCATTCGAACTAATTTTGATCTACGACAAATTTAACTATTGCTCATATACGCCGTCCCGTCACTGATTAATAACTACAATAACCGAAACTTTCAGCAAATATTGTACTGCGTTTAATTTAAAAAATAGCAAAAATGAAACTCTGTACGAGCCCAGCAACAGACGCCCCTAAATTAAGCCGTACTCAAATATTGAAGCATCAATTTTGCTTAAGATCTTCCAACTACTAATTGGTGTAAATATGCCCAACACCGTTATCTAGGGGATTGTGTGAGTCACCGCAAGCATGATAAGCCTCTAATTTCAGGTGCCGTCTAATCCGTCGTATTGTCGTCTGTTGTTGCTATCGGATCTCACCCAACATCCGGAGGAAACAGTGTCGGTCGCGAAAATCCTGACTTCGTTTTGGCCTCAAAACGCCACGGAGTTCGCCATGCCTATTTTAGGTACGAAGGTTGTGTAAGAAAAATGCATTTATTACGTAAAAATGTAGATCATAATAGAAAGACATCTGTGGACTAGATGGCGTGGTGTGCCACTAAACGGTATCAAATTAGCGAAAGATATTTGCGCATATATATAAATATATAGCAGGTCGATCAATTACCATGAATATAAGCAAGTATATAATCACTATATGGACAAAATCGCATGCTCATTTACTGAGTCATCAATCTATGAACCAAGTGTTGAGTGGCATGTTTTCCACATTTTAGAGTTTGAAATGTTCAACTCTTTTAAGTTTGAGAAACGCTCATACGTACCCTGGTGTTAGGACAGGGTATTCGCCTAAAATACGTGGACTCACGCTAAAAACGACTTGCTCCACACTGAACTTTAGCAAGGCCAGCAGTACAGCCCAGTATAATGGTTAGAACGGTTGTAGAACTGAAAAATGTTTCATTTTATGAAATAATCGAGTAACTATGATAAGCTCTAAGAGGCACTCGCCGTACAATAAGCTGCCATATAATTCATTTAAGTTTATATTGGATTAACTATTTTTTACACACAACTTTACGTGCTTCCTGGCCTGCCTACGGGCACTAACTCACTTCGAAGATATTATCACTCGCTTGACAAGAAAGTGTTGTCAGTCCTCTTATTTCTAGCAGAAGCCTAAAAGTTACTCTATAGTTTCTCTCTAATCTCTGTATTTTCAAATTAAGTTCAATCATACATTTAAAACAAAAGGGCGTTTAATTTTACGTTAACTGAATCTATTTTTCAAACTCTACGCTAATGTTGATGGAGAGGCTCTCTATGGTGGTGTTACACGACTAAATTCTACGCATTCCACGTGCAGTAAGCATTTAAATGACGTCTGGTGTTTGGACAGATTTCTTTCTGGCCAATATGGACGAGTGTTACGATAAGCCTAGTTTGCCGACGACCGGATCCATAGGACAATTCGTAGAAAATGAAATTTCGCCAAGATCTTTAGTGAGCGCCTGCGACGCTATATGCTCTCCTGATATCAAGTGAGTTTTTGAATTAGAAAAATACAAATAAGAATATTCTAAATAGACACGTTTTTTTTCAATAATGCGTAATTTAAATACGTGTCCCAGTAACAGATTCTCGTAACGAATCACCAAGAAATTAAATACGTAAAAGTAAACATCCAACATTTTTTAGAGAATTTTTTACATATGGTCAAAGTGACGTAAATGTGCTCATATTTAGTGCTGCCTTCAATTAGTTGCGTTACTCGTTTCCATTAATCAGGCAAAGAAATGCGTACCATGGATGTCTGTCCATTTGTGCGGGGGCCCTTCGCGGCGCTTCTCAACATGGAAATCCACTGCGGCAGATCACAGGCCGTGTTTATCTAAAGCTCTCCCGTTCGAGGGTACTGACGTTCGGCAATTCAGGACTGACGAACTTCACCGTAATGATGCTTGTCTTTGCGCGTTATAGTGCGGATGACAGCAGCAGCAAAAATAACAACATTACTGACATAGTATGTGGGAGATGCCATTATAATCTAACTGCTATTCTTTACTACGAACAGCACTAATACGCTTATCAATGCTACGACCAATATCTCGGTACACTTAGTACACTTAGTACACTTAGTTTATCAAGAAGTCAAGAAGGCACGCTGCTCCCTACTATTTACTTTGAAAAAATAGACGTCCTAGACCTCTCATATTAGCCAGGACATAAACAGGGTGGATCAGGTTCAAGTGAACTGTTTTATCAGTCGATCACACGAAGAAAAGAAAAGCTGGTACAAACAACCTAACGAATAGTTTTTTATTGCCTTAGATGAAACGTTTTCAAGAGCGTGTGGTCCCGCCTGCGGATTTGCCTCTGACATCAGCTCGGGTTCGACTCATAGTCGCTTGTTTGTCATCATTTGAACTGCTGGTGAATCTGTTACGACGACCGGTTAATTTGGCACCTATTTTTACCTTTACTGTGAACCGTCTCAGCCAAGAGACAACAAAAGTGCACAGCTCAGATGTTATACCACCCCTGCTTGAGGTCTTAGAGGATCTCGTTACTGCAAATGCGTTCAACCATGGACTCGTACTACGTATGTAGTGGATAAACATTCTTGTTTCATTGAGGATCATGTTGACAATTACGAAGAGTACTGTCGTTGGAACAAGTAATTTCAGCTAATAGTGTATTTTATTTTGCAAGGACGTTTTTTCACCGCTAGTGTTAAAACGACGGAGCGAACATGTTTGGGAAAAGGCCCAGTTGCTATAAAATCAACGCAAGTGTATGGCAAAGCTTTTTTAGGATTTTCACACTTCATAAGAACACGTGTTTTCCAAATGTCGACTAGAATTTTTTTGAGAAGGGAGCATGATTTTCTAAGATTAATATAAAAATGCGTGTGCCTGAGATACTACAGTTTTTCTTTCATAATAAAAGTTGCTTGATCGCTTTATGAATTAAATATTAAATCAAAGACGTGTTGATTAATTTCTGTTTTTCAACACAACTGTTAAATTTCAGATCCAGAAATCCGAATCCTGTATAATAAATGTGCACCTTCGCTCCAAGTTTCGATTCTCTCCACATGTTCGTATATGGCTGAACGATTCTACAAACACAACCTGTGAGCGCTTTTATGCAGCCTGATTTGAATCTTATGCAGTCTGCTTTTGTACATTGGTTTAGATTCACATCGCGCCACTAAGTGTCTAGGTTTTTTTTAGCCGGTGTAAATTTTGCACAGAAGTCGAACGGAGCTAAACTAAATTAAATATTTACATGGCTAGTGGTGAATTGGCAAATTTCGTAATTTACCCGGCCAACTCATACAGTTGAACCTACTACGTTTTCAGGCAAAGTGACAGCAACACAGATGTTCGAGAAAGTCAAGACCATTTTCTTTCGTCAATAGTATCCGTGATGCTTCCGATGGCAATGGTAAACTTATCCCGGATGGAAAAGTTCTCCTCGGGCCATGAAATTAACTGTGCAGCTGATCTCTGTGCCGACATTCTCGTCGCAATTATAAAATGGTTTGTTGAGTAGTAGCGTACATAATTGATCCGCATATCTAGCATGCATAATTAACCTGCCAAGTACAGATCAGCTGCAAAGGACAAACTTTCCTATTTTCTATGCCCAGTCAGCTTCGACAGTGTAAACGCACCAATAAGAGGCTACGAAGCCGATATTCATTATTAGTGTATGCAGTCAATGACAGAGGAATGTGCTCCAGTTTAGATAACAGGCATATTCCATACATGGTTTCCTAGGCGATATCCTTTACCAGGATCCATAGCAATCTCACCTATAGTTCAGGAGCTTATTCGGCACGTTGATCGTCAACCCGTATTTGTAGCGAGAGTGTTAGCCTCCCTGGTGGACAAATCCGACCGGGAAACATTCGTAAAAGTGTGGCACGAACTGGATGGACCCAGTCTTCTCTTGAAATTGGTCATGTATATTCGATGTCCTTCCCCCGAGATGGACAAAGTAATGCGCATCGTCCTTGAAATCAGTAAAGTAAGTAGCACAGCATGATTTACCTCAACACATTATTTAAAAGATCTACAACACAACTATAACCGCAAATACACAAAATCTATCTAGATCATTTATGTACTAGTTCTTTGTTATCAAAAAGTCAGACTTCCGTGTCATAGTTCAAAATTGTAATGTAAATCTTATAAACAAAATCCCAACTATACATCTGTTTCGCGTTTAGCGATCATAAGGCTTCAATAGCAAATATCTGAGAATGAACGTTCAGTAAAATTGCTCTCTAAAATGATATGCCAAGCGCATTTGAAAGCTTAACAAACAAATGGTTGTTGCTATAATTTGAGAGCTGTGGTATGATTGATAATTAATATTAATTAATACGAGATCACTATATATTGGCCGTCTGTTTTAAATATGATCCAATTTCACAAAAAATATGAACCTAACTGAACAATTTAGCTGGTGCCAAAAGAATCCTGAATGTTTCGTATATGTTTCGTAAAATGAAACGTCTTTTGTCCACGGTAAGGTGGTTAACTGGGCTTAGCAAGGGCCTTAACATATTAATAAACTTAACAAGGGCTTACTATACAATCTAAGAAAAAAGACATTTAATTTCAGAGCGAACTATTCCGTGTGGAGCATCCTGGTCCGAACTTTTTATCTTGCTATCAACAGTTGGTGAGCAGTTGGAGCCAACATCACCAGGAGCTTATGCAAGCAAGCTGCATCGCTGAAGCAGCGGCTTTTCGTAAGACGGTCCGCGCTCTTCTCAACGTAGTGCAGTTCGACGCAAAATCTGTCGCAGATCTTCCAAAGGCACAGATAGCACACCTGTATCAGGTAGTTGCCGTGCTCTTCACCGATGCACCGGATCTACTCTATACGAGGGTAAGCAGACAGGACGAGTTTTAGGGGACCCTGTTGTGGAGAAGTTTAGCCAACGAACAAACGTGATAGATAAACTACGGCTGATTATTTAGCATGAACAATTTAATTTGAATGTTAATCTAAAGTGATATCAACAAAAAATGAAAATTTTGGACAAGATTTAGCCTTATTCCGAAAAACACGTTGAAATTGTGCTTGGGTGAGAAGTGACTGATTTTTTTTGAAGAAAAATGTTGGTAAGCTAAAACGAATTCTGGAAAAATGTGCCTGTAAGATTCGATAGTGCAGTGTATTATTATAGAAAAAAGAGAAAGGGAGAGATGACATTTAATAATAATAATAATAATAATAATAATAATAATAATAATAATAATAATAGTAGTGACTGTAACAAAGCATTTTGTATTTTAGTCTACATAGATCAAAAACAAGGAGTTTCAAACAAGTGCTCTGGAATATGTCCTCCTTGTATCTCAAAACAGGGTCTAGCTGACTGTCCTCTACCACGTTTGCTAGAAACGTTCGTCTATCCAAAAGCGCAGCTTCGTGAGGGTAAAACAGCTCTTCCGAAAATGCACATCGAATGCATGCGAACGCAAGGGCATCGTTTCTTGTTCGGACTGGTTCAGTTGCTCAGAGACAATGACTCGCTGATTAGACGAAGGCTGGCTGAGATTGTTACTTACTACTGCAAGATTTTTCCAGAAGCAACGCCGATCTCCATGTTCCTTATAATGACCAAGGTACGACAGCTAATCGATATGTCATTTCCACTGCTGACCTTCGCTTTTTATAGAAAAGATTGCTTGCTAGCGGCTATTGTTGGGCTGCCTGCTTTTCCTGCCATTTTATAAAAGTCAGCATCTTACGCCTACACACCTGCGAGATAGGTTTAATTTTCTGTAATAAACGACTTCAGTTCGTCTATTATATTGAATGGAGCCGTTCCGAGAAACCATAAATGAAGCTTAACAGAATTAATGCGTTACTCTAAAGTTGTCTACGTTGATTGAGTTACTTCTTCTAGTTTTTCGATACTGTCTACTCGTTGAACAAAAAGCATATAATGACGATGCTATATGTCCGTCCCCGATCTGATCTAGGAGTCGCCCAAGTTAACGAAGGTCATGTTGGACACGCTATGGTCAATGGATATTGATCGAAGTGCTGTGATCGATATTCTACTAGAGGTTATCAAAAAGTGCTCTGAAACGTTTTCGTCCGCTAAACACATAACGAAGTTAGTAAACAACTTTTTATTAAAATATGATATTATATATATATATATATATATAAATTACTAAAAATTACTTGCTCGTTCCTCAGATATTTATTTCAAGTGCAAAACTATTCTTTTTTGACAGCTCGAATCGCTCATTTGAATGCTGTAAATCGGGCGGGAATAGCTACTTCTGTTCCGTGGATTAGGTAGCTTACTTAAATTTAGAATTAATGCATGGTCGTTAAACGATATAAAATCCACTTTTTTTATTTTGATCGGAGTGCGAGATGACCATATTCTTAAGTCTATTATAGTTTTAATCACCATCAGGCTAGGCTACCCAGTTTGAGGTCCAACTCAAAATTTTCCAAATTGATTGAGAACATACCGTTCTGCGATCTCGTTCTAATCGCACTGAAAAATATATTTTAATGTCCCTTAGAGGTACCCCTTTTATTTTGTACGCATTGGAGTCAGCGTTTTCGGGGCCTTTGGACGACTCTATATACACCATTCACGCTACATCTCGTAATTTGGTCATCAATATCTTTTTCTAGATAATTGACGTTTACACAGTGTACCCGATCGCTTGCTCTCATTAATGCATGGAAAGAAACCAAAATCACAAAAGCTTGTGTTTGGATAATAAGCGTTATGTTATTGGAGCAGTCCGGTGGCATTGTCATGAAGCACCTACATTGTATGCTCTTCAACACCATTGTCACGCCAAGGACCCATGAATCTTCTCAAAAACTCGGGATATCGAGAATTCACATTTTTTATTTTCGCCTAATGTTATGTGATAGCAAGTTCCCAAATATCATTCCAAGCGGAAACATTACTTTAGGTCCGTGTCCATCCGCCATTACTGTTGTAATCTCTCTCTTTGCTGAAGCCATTTTCTGCCCCAATGGTATGTCGTAGTGGAGTTTTGTGTTAATTACATTAATTACACGGTTGTCGGTTGAAGCTACAAAACACAATACCGATTCTCAACCGTTGTACCTTAGGATTGTACCTTCAGTGCCCTTCTCGGCTCTCTTTGACATTAAAATCTTTAGCACGAAAACGTTGGCACCAGTACTTCGCGACGCGTTCCGAAAGGCCATCTCTGCACAACATCGTCCTAACCTTTCTGTGGATTTGTATACTACTGTCATTAGACAGAAAAAAAATTATTTAAATACGTTGAATTTGCACAAAAAAGGGTCTGTCCTTTTATCGAGTTTCATGGTTAAACGCTGCCATATGTTTTCAGTGATTTGAGTGGCACATTTAATTTGTTAGTGTATCATGGATGGTTGATATACTAACAGAATGAATAGCTCATAGAGAATTTCATCTGTATCTAGCGAGTGGTTATATATATATATATATATATATCTATAATGTTGGCGAATGCCTCCAGCGCCTGTGCCACGGGAGCTCTTTCGCATGTGGTGATTAACCCATCGCATGCCACATACTTTATTCGTTCTTATTTTTTTTTGTCCTCTGCGTGAAATCTTACAAAATACAATCCGTGCTTCGTCCGTGATATTCACCTCATCGTCTTGAGATACACGTCATTAGACATCGGTTGCCCATGTATATGAGCCCGCCCATTGAAGGTAGAACACCAACCATCTTATTACGGTGTACACTTACCCAGTGAGCTAAACTGCTGGTTGAAAATGTTTTTTGGCGAAATTTTTGCTTTCACATAAACCCTCAATGAAATAACGACACAATGTTGACACTATTTGGTCGCATCGCAACTGTTCCAGTCAACCCATGTACACAATTATTTTTTTGCTGTCTTTTTTATCGCTCACCGCGTCCCATTTGCTTCCGGATACCCGGTGGACGATGAAGTGTTGTTCTAGTGCTGTTACTCGAAGTGAGTCGCATTTCAGGCACCCTTAGTATCCCAGCATCCCCTTACTCATGTGGGGATAAGCGCGGAGGCGGATTGGTTCTCGAGTGGACACAACTTGTACAACAGATACAACGCAAGCTGCCGACCACAGTAAGGCAAAGCGCGCTCATGTAAAGGAGCTCTCTCGGAGGAGGACTCTTTTGTAAGAACGATTTAGTTAACACGGCACAGTGCCAGCTGAGGGAGGCTAACTGCATATGTGGCACGCAAAATCAAAACTTAGAGAAGCGCGGAATGATTATAGAAAAAACTGTGGCGCTTATGGTTATCATGTATACGATTTTCCACTTAAGGATCTTGAACAACTGTTAGAAAATGATTTCGGAAGTTTTGTTGAAGTTTTACCAAAGGATGTCAAAGATTTTCGTGGAAATTTGGCCAGAATAGTTTGGGGATCTTTCACCAGAGAATATTCGAGTTGTTCGGAGTAAGTGTTGACAATGTTTTTTCTGCTACGCAAGGAAAAAGCAAGTTAAGATCAGGTTAAAGACCGGACACATTGCTTGAGATAGTTTAGCTTTTCCGCTGAATTTTTGAAGAAAAACCCGTTTACTCTCGCGGCTTCAAAAGGATATCTTGAAGTTTCAAGTAGGCTCTTATCGATTCGTTTGTGGCAGGTGTGTTGCTGCACTTTACGGGTCCACGCGATATAAGAGTTTTCCTACTTTTAAGAGGAGTACTACAGTGCCATTGGAAGTAGGCTGAGCTAGTTTCAATGAAGTTTCAACATTGATGCACGAGGTATGAGGACCACTCAGCTTTACGCACATAATATCTACTGTGGGGCCTATCATCAGATAAAGTTCTCCACGCAACTCGCCGTGTGAACTGGATGTTCCAATGTCTCCGTGAGAGTTTTGAATGTCTATGGCAGGTGGGGGTACAGGCAAAATCGCGAGTTAACGCATGAACACGCAACAGCTGGTGGACGAAGCTAGACAGTCTGGTTACTCGGATTATAGAAGTTTATCGGGACACAAAGCGATATCGTCAAATCACCGTGTTACTTTCCCTAAACTGAAAGCGCACTTCTTAGACAATACAAATGAAGAAGCGTGTTATATTGAGGACCTCTTCCTGGCGTAAGGTTATCGGTTAATTACGGACCAAATAGCTGTGCATCTTTTTACTAGTAGTAGGGTACCAGCACCTGACGGCAAAATATTAGAACGGAGGCTATTAGTGTGCTGTTATTATGTCATAGGTATTGCCGGTATTATCCAGAGTCATTTTTAAGCAATTTTTAATTGGCCGTTGAGAACTTGAAGATGTGTGTTTCTAACTTCTGAACAATTTGAGTATCGACGTTTATTTAAGAAAATTAACTCCATCTGCTGTCGGATTGCGTGCCATATACAATCGTTGAAAACTATAGTGTCAGCTTCAAGAAGAAAAACTCAGCCCAATTTATTGTTCCTTTGTTATTCTGTGTTTTGCAGCGTTCACTTGACGCTGTTGACGAAGCTGGCCTCGATCTGTGGCGCTATTCACCTAGTAAAGTTTCGTATGTTGCTGGAAGTCTGCCTTCTTCCGTGCGGGGTTCACTGCACAAGCGACCAGATACGGTAAGTAGCTAGGCAGTAACCAAATGCCGGACGAAGATGGAGGAGAGGGATGGGAGTCAGTCCGGCAGCAGTTAGCTGAAATAGAGATCGGACCCTTTCGGCTAGCCGCCTCCCTGATGGGCCGAAGGTTTCATAAATAATAAATGTATCATCAGTTAGCTGATAACTTAAAAGAAGCGTACTGCTTGCTGGACGTTGCTTCGAATATTGACCGTGTCGGACAGCGACGGATACGTTGCTGGTGGGACGCAAGGGAAGGTGTCACAAACTGTGAGTAGTAAGCGGGATCTGCGGTAGAGATCTTCAGAAACCTTTCCCCGAATCTTGTCGAGTGCTGCTTCACTGAGTGATAACACTGCGCAGTGCTACGAAAAGGAAATTGTTCCGCACGAAGAAGAGGGGTAGAAGGTATTGATTCACTGTCAGAAGGTGTAAAGCGTCGATAGCCGTTCTATTTACTATTAGCTATTTACTTTCCTAGCAATATTCTTATCTGATGAATTGTACGAGCCTCTCACTCGAAGTCTGTAACTTGAGTCGAAATTTGTCTGAAACTGAGCTTCGCTCTCCAGTAGTACATATCCAGTAAGCGAAGTTGCACCAGCCCTGCGTTCTAATAAACCGCTCAATGAAATAATTAAAAAATACAATGACCACGCAAGGTTGCAATCCTTAGCACCAAAAAGATCAACCAATTAGTATAGACCCGAGATTATTCGTGCAATAGAACGTATCGTAATTTCGTGAAGGTCAGACTAATTTTAAATCTGCTGATAACGGTGAATACTGGTGCATGTATTCTAGTTAGGACTATGTAAGCAGACATGCTTCTCTAGATATTACAAATGTTTGCTATGACCTCTGGAACCGAAATCGGTCCTGATTTAAAACACGCAATATGTCTGTCGAAGTGATTTTGGAAGAACACTAGTTGTTTTCTGTAACTGTGCGATTTCTACGAAATCATGCAATGGAACATAAATAACGTCAGTTTGGTTATACGGATTATAGCTTAGTCTCATCGATGTCATCGGATTGTTGCTTTAGTCTATAGTAGTTTGACGGACCATTCTTTTGTCTTACTGTTTACTTGCTAAACTTCTTTCAGATATACCTTCTCAAGTGGGAAACGTTGTGAAAAACTGGATTTAAATATCCATCAATAAACTGATTTTATTAATAGGTTGAAATGTGAAGTAAAAGTAAGCGACTTTAAGGTTTACTAAAATTAACTACTCTCTATTACGGTTACATTATTTTCCCCGGAAGGTACTGTTTCGCTGCTACATATCGTGTCAAAAGTGGCTCAATGAGGTGTTCTATTGAAAGCGAATTATCACAAAAAGATAGGTCAGATTCGATAGTCTAAGCTATTGCCAATTTCTTCTGAACGAATTATTTTTGAAAATACTTCAGTAACATACCACAATAGGTGCACCTAGTCGTGGCAGATCAGCGCTTGGTAGACTGGCCTGTTTAGCAAACACAAACATATGATATTTTTGTATATTCTACGGTCCGCCTTAAACTGGACAAGCCGTCGTCAGCCGCTTAAGCTCAGCTTCGTGTAGGCACGTTTTCAACGTTACGCGTCGTTCTTCCCCCACAATTCTAAACCGAGTACCCCGTATTTACTCATCTTTATTGCGAAGATGGTTGTGGCAATGGCCGTTTTGTACATAGAGTGTTTCTCACCAATCCATCGTCGATTCGATTCATCTCTTCATTACATGGGGTGGAAAAATGAAACGCACCCTGGAGTGGATTGCCTTAGCCAACGTATCCATTCTGCGAGCCCCTGTCTTGTACCTCTGTTCCGTCATCCCAGTTCCTTCATATGTTTAAGCTTCTTCAAAGATTCACGCCTTCGGCACTTCATTCGACTGCAAGGGCTGGTTATGAAAAGCCATTTTCGCTGGAAATCACGTGTGTGGGTCTTGCACTGTCTATTCGGACCCGGCCTAAGATAGGAAAAAAGTGATTTTTCAAAAAATGAAAAGAGATTTTAGATATAGCAAGGCAGCAGAACGCACAAGACTTGGCCCGATGTCATACCACCGCTGCCAAAAGAATTCAATTGACGAGCGACTCAAGTGTTCCTTAGATGATTCGCTTTTGCTGCTCGGTGTTCGGCCATAGGTTAGCACAGATGTACGAGTTGGGTAATGGATTGGAAATGGTATAATGGTCAGTTGTATGTTTTGTTGTTGTTTAAAAGAAAAACAAAAAGGGATTTGAACATGCTCAGCCACTGCTGCGAAGTGCGAGCACCGTCTCCGAACTCTAGTTTCGCTTTTTCTCATGCTGTTTTCTTTCCGACTCGTGTTTCGTTATATTTCGGTCTCTTTACGCTTACTTCTTGTTTGTAGTCCAGACGAGTAATAACGAAGATGTATTCTCTCTAGCGTCAAGCAAATGAATCTGCGTGATGTGTTAGACAAAAAGAAAGCACATCCGCTCCCACGAGATGTCCTCACAGTCGGCCAGTAGGTCTCTCATCGTCCATAGGCGATATAGACTTCTCTGGTCTTTTTCGCTCTCGCAACAGCAGGCGGCATAACAAACCGTGGAAAGTAGCAATGAGCACTAATATCAACCTAACTAAGCAGCCGTAGCAACAGCTGTGGGTGACAGGCTAGCAGAGGCGTGGCCGTCAACCTGTGTACAGTCGAGTGGGCGAGATCTAGAGAGAATGCCTTTGGCATAGAGTCACGCTCTCTTGCATGCTATTCCATTTCCTCATGCTGTCTACTCCTCAAACCCGAAATTAACGTAGTAGATCTGCGTGAACAAGTGTTGCATGATAAACAACGAAATGTTCCCGAGGCAAAACAGGGTTTGGCGACAGCGAGACAGAAAACTGTCCTAAGTGCGTAGATGGGTCGATGGACAGAAGGCGACCTCGTCCTTTGATAATGAGAACGCTGTGTTGGAATAGGGCTTAAAGTTTGTGTTGTAGCTGCACGGATAGCTAGAGGAGTAGAGCTACAAAAATGGCAACCCGGAACTACATTTTGCTTGAGAAAACATATCGAATGAAAACAACAAGTTCTTGTTTCGGCTGACCGGCTGCTTTTGTGCTCTATAGAGGGCGGGGAGACACCTCGGGCGGGCAAGAACTCTTGCTGATGCAGGATCGGGTGGGTACATCCCCTAGCACCCCACACACAACCAGAACAACCGCCTTTGCGAAGTCCGATCCGACTTCTCAAAGAGTAGCAGGCAAATCTCAGAATAGCGGAAAGATTGTACGATGGTTTCGCGTCGCACGCTCTTCCGTTAAAGACATATTTCTCGTGGCAAAGACATCTGGCAATGCCAGGAACTTCTACCACGCTACAGGAAAAGTTCTGCAAGAGGGACTGCTCCCGGTGTCCTTCGCGTAGTTTGCATAGTTCTGCGGTTTCGGCCTCGTCCTGACGACGTCGATAACGGAACATTCGTAATCGATGATTATCAGTGCTCGTGGAGGCTACGTAAATACATGACTAGAGCCAGAATGATGACTGAATAGAGATTCCTTATATAACTGGACAGAAGAGTATGAGTATAAAGCAGATATATAAGTATAAAGTATAAAGCAGAGCTTAGTTCAGGTTAAACCTATTTAGCTTGAGCCCATAAAATCCTTCGCCCACACTGAACTTACACGGTGTAACAGAGAAGGAGAAAACAAACGTGGCTAGTAAATGCAGTCTGTGTCTCACTATAAAAACTAGGGTTTTAAGTTCAGTTTTAAGCAGCTCTAAAACTTGTGGAAAGCAGAATTATGTCATAATTTTTACAGTGACTTATTTTTCAGCTGCCACATTTGGCCTCAAATGGATACTCAGGCGCAAAGACAAAATTATGTTTAGCGTGTATAAGGTACCCTGTAGCAATCTTCATATGTGTCGACGTCTTTGTAAACTCTGCGGGCGCTCATTAGTAAGTTTAAGCTTTATTTTATTGCATTTAGAGACATCGGGCCACTGATGGCGGGAAGCCTATCCAAAATGGACGCTGCTAGATGCCTTCCCTTACTGGATTTGGTCACCTCTACTTGGCCCGAGCTGGCGAACCATATCGTTCAGGATAACCGAATCCAGAGTGCGTTCTCCTCCGAAGAAAATAGGTATGAAATGCTTTTTTTGGAAAGTAAATAAGCATGAATGTAAGAAAAGCAGTATTCATTTTTTTACTCTACCGACTAGACATCATACGTCGTCGGGCAAACACTGTTTTGACTACTTCTTCTTTTCTTATATCTTCTATGCAGTAGCACAGCCTAGAAAAAATACGCGTCTACTATATTTCAGGAAAGCATTGGATCAGATAAAGGAGAAGATTCGTCTGGTCGGAGTGAAATGAGTGTGGCAAAGCGAAGCATAGCACCGACACCACGTGTCTACATAGAGTGACGCGGTTCTTGAAATACGCGAATAAATGGAAAACGTATGGAGACAAATAAACTAGCAAACTGCCAGACAGAATCTAGGCTCATTCTTTTTATTGAAGGTACAGACGTCGGATCACTGATGGCGGGCACCCTATGCAATAACCGCGTTTTATTAACGTCTCTATTACTGAAGATGCAAAGCGTAAAACGTAATTAATTTTTGAAATTAGAAAAATTTCAAATGGACGAACGGGTTGTCGATTTTTTGATGTGCGACATGAGCACAATGTTGCGAATTGACGTTGAAGTCGATGAGTTATTTTTCCGCCGTTTCGTTTGAAATGTATTTAAGCCAACGAGCTTTTCACATGGTACAAGTCGCGGTCAACTGTCAGGAATGAGGCGGGTGGTCTCTTCCATCTCTGTCCTTTTTAAATCTCGTCGACGTGCTATGTAGCAAAGAATAGCTTAGATATGACCTAATAATGTTTTCATGCTTTTTGTTCGTCGTTGTTGGGACTGTTCGAAAAGGCTAGGCCAATAATGATGATGATATTATTATTATTATTATTATTATTATTATTATTATTATTATGCTAGCCTGGCTCAATGAAGACCGCCGAACTTGACCAACTTCATTTTTGTAGGAAAGTTCTGAGTGCACCTGAATGTTTAGGGATAGAAATCTACCTCAGCATCATCTAAAGATTTTTAATTCGTGTCTCGGACGATGAATAACCCATCTTTAAGAGCGATGGTCGAGATTTCGTAAACTAAGCTGACGTAACTTTAATAGTAGGTCCACCCCAATGGTACAGATAACTACAGAAAGTCTTTGTCCAGTTAGCGAGGAGCTAGGCAAGAACTCATTAATGGCCTAACCATCGCACGGGATGGAACCAAGGGTGGGCGGGGAATGGTGTTACTTTACCCTGGGTGGCATTTTTTACGTGCAGCATCTTTGACAGTTGTTCGCTTTAGAAAGCTATACCGACAAATCTATGCGTTTGTCACAACTAGCGTATACAAGCAATAAATCGAAATTTGGCGTACACTATCCCAGAAGAGTTCGATCAGTATTACTGCCACGAAATTCGTCAAATTCAACTTTATTATATACCATTGAATGGCTACCCTAAATTACTGCATTTTTACAGTTTGTTGAGCTTGAGGTACTCTACAATTGTTTTAGCTTTCCTGTACACTAGCGTGTGACGGAAGTGAGTGCGGATTATAACACTCAATGTATGCCTATGAAATGTACGAAAATGCTATCCGAAAATAGTGGCTGAATCCTTTCGCGGTGGTAAAGAACCGTTTTTCTATGTTTATTGACGGTGAAGCACTGCTATGTTTCCAGACATCAAAAAAAACGAAATACGGATTCAAGCGAGTCATTCTAGGTCATATACTTGAGTGTCTGTTAAAGCAACAAAGAGTGAGACATGCTTTAGTTACTTTTTCTCAACCCCTTTCTACGTATTATGTGTGTCTCCGAAATTGGCCTGGTCCGTATGCCTATTAAATAGGTGGACCGAAAAACCGTCTTTAATCAAGCAGAACCGTGTAGCCTCACCAAGTGCATCAAATTACATCTGCCCAACCTGTGCGTAAATCAATGCGCGGCATTACTGCCACGACCAATAATCATAACCATGTGTTGTACACGTTAATGAACACACTAACGTATCAAAAAATGATGTGTGCCTAACAGATGATTCCGTTGCCACAAACGCACTAATCATCTTCGAGTATTTATATTGTAGCTCTTTAAACTCTTATTACTGTCCTACTAGTGTCGCTCTCGGAAAACTAGGCATTGTTAAACTTGTGGGCTAGTATACCCACAATAACGCCAGGACAAAAATAACGCAGGCATTCTAATGGCTAGATAATGTCTACATAAGCAAGTTCCTGATTGGAACGCGGATTAGCACTAAACCTAGTGGCTTCAACCGAGCTTAACAACCGAGCGCAAGACAGGAGTAGTTAGCCAAGGCTCGATGAAAAGTTCCTCTTTTATATACGCCCTGAGGGGACACGAATATCATGGAGGGAGCCAAGCAACGTTCTTCTCCCATAACCTAACGAAAGGTTGGAGCTGGCTTATGATTAGTCCTATCTACACTTGCGTCCCACGCAACAACCAATACAACTCGAGTAAAACTTACTTTTTGGTCAGGATCGAGCAACTGGGGGCTGAGGGCTAGGGTTAGCTACTGGGTAAGACAGGGCGATGCTGAGAAATCCACCAAAAGGAATACAATAATTAAAGAAAGGATTTCTTCTGGACGTCAGCTTGGTCACTCTTCTAATTTTCGCTGTGATCTAATCTTATCGTGCCCGCTTTTCTGTTCTAGCTTCTCTCTAGCTCATTACCCCACTACTCCTGCTAGTATCCCTATAGGCGTAATCACAAACGCGTCTTCAAACGTTTGAGACGTTTGCCTGACAGAGTCACCTTCGCTTGGTCACCCTCAGTCGACTCGCCACGCAAAGCTTGATTTCGTTTTCATCAACGATCAAATCGGTTGTGCCAAGTAACATTGGCTATCAGAGTTGATTGTGCTTCAGCATGCCAGTCGTATTTGTAGTGGCAAATTACCAATTTGGTTGCGCTCCAATTTCTGAAGATGGCCGTTTCGCGCAGTCCTTGTGCAGATTTATATTCGTACTGCAGTTTTCGTACGGTAACTGAAACCGTCGCACCGGTACGTTAGTGGACGAATTTCTAGTTAACAAATGTGCCTGAAATGTTTGCCAATTTTCTTATGGCCATTGGACCGTTACTAGAGAACATCCTTGGAAATAGAGTGAAACTGTACTGCATGTCAGAATCGACTGAACTTTCCGTATAGTGATTTCCGATTTGCGGGCTTTCAGTCGGCCCCACGTCTCGACGGTAATCAATCCGTAAAATTGGCTCTGTTATTACGTCCCAGACACATACGGACTTCCTACGTCTTACTTTTCATATGGCGCATTCATGTTTCCTACGCTAGAACCGCCAGACTTCGTTTGACGTCGTTGCGAACTGCGGAATAGCTTTAGCCCCATCGGAAAATGAGAGCACTATGATATTTATCTTTTTCATTTCCGCCTGAGCTAGCATAAGACCCCACTTACTACAGGTCCAGAAACGAGTCATCAGACTGAGATCAAGGAATAGAAAGGCACTTTTTTGTACAGAGGAACGGCGAACAATCGTAAAGTGCTTGGCCCATTGATTTCTCATTAAAGGAATCACCACCATGTACGTAGCAAAGGGTGGAACTGGTCAGCAGTTCAGATACTGACGTGACTCAAACGTCTTTACACAGCAATCGGGGCTGAGAATGACATGAACGAAGAAACGACAATTACAAACGATTTTTTTAAAAGTTAGTTCACAATTCTCTTGACGGTGAGGGTGCCGCATGGCGGCACAAGCGTCTCGTGTGTCCTCTTTACATGTCGTTTAACTCAAACAGATGCGAGCTGTCTCAAGAGAACGTACCGGTTGTACGCTGCTTAGGTGAGTTTGTGAATTCCCGACGATACAGAAGCTCATTCATTTATTCATCGTCAGAGGAGCCTCTAAAACCTACGGCGGATATAACAGGTATATGTTGCGTATAATATTATATGCTGCGTTCATTTATGATTACGCATCGTACAAATTCGAAGTGGTAAGTTATATCTACCCTATACGTAACAGGTACGTTCAAGGCATCATTTATGTTCGATTTGATATTCGTTATGCACATTTAGTTACTCCGTTCTCATACATACCTGTCATTTTTTACCCAGTCGAAAACTTGTCACGAGAAATATAACATTTATAGCATTTAATACTGAATTGCAATGCAGGAAATACACCGTCCAGTAATTGTATAGATAATGAAAAACCCCATTATTTTTGCCATTGAAAGGTACCTATAACGAGGAAACGATATTGGCCGTAACTACATGGCATGCCTTCTGCGCCATATCAGCGAAAAAGCAATTTCCGGCTGAGGAACAACCAACAGGAAATACAAATGCCGAACAAGTTTAGCAGCCTATTTGAAGCGAGGACTGGCTAATGAAGGGCTTCTAAAGAGATTAATTAAAACAACGCTAGCGGTAACCAAATGTAGGCTTTTCCAAAATTGCAGCCTTTTTGCGTGCGTGCTGTCTATTACTCACACCTAAATATAGACCGCATTTATTCGTATAAATTATCTCGCTTCGTTTAATTATTCGGCTGTCATTTTTCGTCAATATATTGTTGAGCTAGTCATTAGCGTACGTTCGAGACCTAAGTAGTAAGGTTTATACCTCAAGTGAATCTGCCTTGCGAGATACTGCTGCCCTGGATAGAGCTGATAAAGCAAACGAATACCTACGTTCGACATCTTTGCCAACCGGCTATCTACAGGTAGCCGTTCGGGTTAAAAGAGTGCGATAATGGAAACAAAGGTCGACGCCATTTTTTTGTTGGGTAATATTCAAGGCTGTTGAAAAAGATAGATTTTGAGGCATATACAGAACCGTCAAATTGGTTTTCTCTCAAGTGATCAGGTAATCATACGAATCGTACTGATAAACGATACTGTGGTGGCATATTTGTTTCTGTAATACAGAAAGCCTAATATGCCAGTAACCATTTCAGAATGGGACTTACGGGTGAAGACATAAAAGGTTCTGTAAAGGTCACTGACGACATTTTTGATTACAATTATTCCGATGCCTACCTAGGGAGTAATACTATAAGCAGAAGAGAGCGTTAATTACATCATGAGTAGCACTAAGTCAGTGATTAGTAAGTACAGCTTCACTACTTCGCGCTCATATAATATGTTGTTAATTATCAAGCCTAATGATACGAACGCATTTATGGATTCAAATGAATGCTTGGTGCATTGAGTATGTTACCGTGTCGTAGGTTGCTGATGATAGGGTGCATAAGTGATGGCCTGTCGGCTGTCATGTGGGTGACCTGAGCCCACCCATATAATGGAAGTTCTGGGCCGAACGGTTTCCTTATCTCTCGGCGTTTTCACTTTGCCTCCTTTGCTACTGAAGATGGGAAAAGTTCTGGACAGCGGCTGCCCAGTAGCAGCCTGCCTGTTCATCAAGCCATCTGATCCACACGCACTTTTGTAGTACAAGTAAACGCCTGAGGCAACGCTGAACAGAGTGGCCCAATTTCATCCAAAACCCAACGCATCCAAGCCCTAGGGACAGAGTTAAGTGCGTTATCGCTTAAATCATGATAACGGTTAAGGTTAAGTTCACACTTTGGTAATTGTCGAAAAGCGCAGGTGGCCTTCGCGAAAAACTGTGTGAAATGTTGATGTCTCTCGAGGGGCGTACATACCTATGAAAATAGAAAATAGGAGCTTATTTCTGTTCCGTCTAGTTGTCGGTGAGCAATCTCTCATTATTCTATCTATTCTTAGCTTAACATACATTTCTTAGGCCCTACGTTGGCCTGAAGCCCGTAATCTATCTCCTCTCGCAATGAATCTTTTCCCAATGTAAGAGAGTGGATGGTCTTATTTTGGAGGCCACATCGTGCTGATGAAAAAATCCGCAGTACCTTTAGAGTTGCTAATAAACATAAATGGCGTTAAATGCTTTCTATAAGTGACGAACGCGTGTGGCCTGCAATAGTTTTTGCAGTTACAACTGCCCAAAGACAAATCTATATGCACAAGCAATCATACTACTTATATTACTCGTAGTAAGCACTTCAGGACAATGCAAATTGCTCACTCCCTATTATATACTCCTTCATTGCTTCTTGTTATGATATCTCGCTCCTTTATACGATTACAAAACAATAATATCATAGCATTTAATCACTTAGATGCCTGTTGATGACAAGATTCGTTCGTATGTGCGAGAGCACGGCATCTCTGCTGATACCTGATGCAATCAAAAGACATCCATAATTCTATGGAAATTTGGCTGCGATTCGCCTGCTATTCGTGCATTCTGTATGTGTGTGTATATGGCTGCAACTTTTTTTAATCATGTGACTGATAGTGATTGAAACAAGCTTTTCACCCCTTGATGCATATAAAAGACGTCAGCGGTGCTATATAATTAATTAACGTTTATTACCTCCGTTTGCGATTCTGCCGCATCTTCACGTACGTAAGCCTTCATTAAGTAATTAGGTACATGCCTCTGCATTTGCATAATCGGATTAATTCACCCCGCTTTGATACTGCTTCCAAAGGTACTTCATGTTATGTTTTATTTTTACAACGGTTCACATATTTGGATTTCGCTATGGGGATCTGTATGATTGTGCACTTCCGGTGTATTTGTAGGACAGCAGATGCTTATCATATGAGGGCCTGACGCAGGTTGTGATAAACGTGTACATAACTATAGTTCCCCGGTAAAAAATGATTATTCGTTCATTCCTCGAACATAACTCGCATCGAACAATATCAAAATTTGCATATGAATCTGTGCCAAATCCGCTTTACAAGGAAAGTGTACGGTAAAACCCGTTAATTAGCGCTCCTTACTTAAATATTATACATACAGTTTGTTTTGTACGGAAAACACTGCTTTTTGGCCAAGTGGGAAAAACTACGACGCTTTTTGTGTAGTTGGCCCAAAATCTAGCCAGTCGTAACTTCAGGTTGTTTTTGAAAGATGGACATACAGAAGCTTACGCACTAGTCTTAGTTGGTCACTTACTTGATTGTGTTTCTGTCAAGAGAGCTGATGCTTAGAACATTACTGTCATTTTATCATTGCTCGATAGAAATTACGGTGTCGTTTACTTACTTTTACGTGTGCGTTTGCAAACCTTTCTATCCGTAGTGATCAGTAGATCTTTGGCGCAGATAAGCCTTTGGCAATTCAAAACAGACCCAAACCAGAGTAGAATTAATTAGCCAGGAATCTGCTCATACCCTAAGACGCTGCCATTTGATACAGGTGCACGCGTAGCGCGTAAAGTAACACTAGTGGAGTAGAGCTATTATTTTTGTAGATCTATCTCGATAGATGACTTGGGATTCACTAAAAAGTTAATGACCATCATCCCTCTACTTTGTGTCGCTCTAACGAACTATTTCTCGTACCATTTACCAGGCGCAATTCGCTACGGCTGTCTGATAATCCTAAAGCTTTTGTATCAACCCGAGCAAACAGTTTTCTCCCCCACCAAACTATCCTTTCCGTAAAGATCGACAGTAAGAACTCCGACTAAGCACCAGCCTAACCCGTTTTCCCGATTCATAAGAGCTGAAAACGTGCCTAACCAGTCTAGGCATCAATCTGGCTACAGTCTAGCCAAAAACGGTCGGAGCTTTGTAGGTCCTTCTTTTTACTAGCGGTAAGCTCCCAGGCCTGCGTTTCATCCATAACACCAAAATTGTAAAAAGTGCTGTCAAGGACAGAGAGGGTGGCTTTTCGCAAACGGCGCACGGAAACCAACAAACGTACGTTTTCAATATCCTTTGACGGTGCCTCCAAGCAGAAGATCTCGCCGGTCTTTTCTGTCTCGTCGCTGAGCCTTCGGCGGCTGAATTCGACTCAGCTTCGTGTTTTATTCGTTTTTTTTTTATTTTTGACTCTGTAGTTGTGTTAGTGGACAACCTAAAGAAACGTGACGTAGTGGTTAACCATTATAAAGAGCGCGTAACTTCAGTAAAGTTTAGCTCCACATAAAACTTGAATAAAATTGTGAAAATCGAGTAGCTATTCTGAAGAAAGAGAATCACAATGCTTTTTAATTTTACTGGTCACGTTCACCTAAACTGGTCAAAAGAGGGCATTTGGTTCTGATGCAGAATTACAAATGTTCCAGAAATATCTGCGGGGTTCTGAAATTGGATCTGCGATAATTTTACATGAATTATGGAAATAAAATCAGACGCCATAATTTGCTCTCCAACATACACTGTCCTAGCAGGTGCGCTATAAGGACAGCGTATGTTAAAGTACGCGTACACTTAAATTATAGGTTACGTTATTTACTCAATGGCATATACTAGAGACTGGCGTATTCTTCTCACTGTTCGAGGTAATCAGTGAGAAAGTCTGAGGGTTAGTAATAAAGGTTTCGATTCTTTCGAGCCATTGGGAATGATTTAGTGAAGTAGGGGCGAGCCTCTCCGCTGTTGTACACGTCTTCCGAAAAGAAAGCGGAGCGTACGGTCACAGACATCAGAACACGCTTAGGACAATGTCCTCTCTGGGCACTTCCGTCGGCGACCGAGCAAACGCATCTTAAAAAAGTGGTACACTCTCGAAACAAAGGAAAACGACCACTTACTATTTCCCGGTAGAGAAAAACCTCTAGAAGACACTTAGAAAGCCTGTCGTCGAGAGACACTCAGAAAATTTGCTTTCGTTTCTTAAATTGGCACGTTCCTCTAACGTGACACACGTTGCATTGTTTCTCGGACTGCCATGATAATCCGTTGAACAGTGGATCGTTGTTCGTGGTATGAGAAAAGATAAAAAAAGGCACCGCAGAAAATTACTGCCTGCCTATTTCAAGGCGCATTTGATAGGGAAGGCCAAGAAATGTACGAAATTCGATGGGAATTCGCAGAGAACAACCACTTGTCACTAAACTATAGCGTCTGCCGTTGCGTCAAATCCTTGGCCACAGTAATTATTAAAGTATAACACAGTTAATACTAAATGTTTGTCTCTACGCCTTATCGTCCACGTAATTGTGTTTAAGAGAACTTGTGTTTATGAATGTAAAAGTTTCGTTTGACTATTTAAGTGCCGGAGATAGAACAGAAAATTGAATTTTAGAACATACGCAGAAAAAGAGTGCCAGATTGCTAGTAACCCATTTTATAGCTTTGCCATCATAGGTAATAGAATTTGTGAATGCACTATGTTCATTCCCTGGGGCAATGTTTGCAAATTCGGAGTGACACGAACTCCTTGCAGAAATTCGCTATGACAGTAGTTGAAGTTAACCATAAGTGGGTTTTGCAATAAGATTATCAGAGCAGGCCTATCTAATCGATAAATCAATATGGTAAATGAACATAACTAAATAGCTATTCTTCTTGCAGATGTATTGCTATATAAATAGGGTCGTTTTTAAACCAGCGACCAATAGCCTGTTGGACAATTAGTACTGGACCGCTACAGCATCGAAAAGAAGGCAACGCAATCGGATATACCTCTGGGTAAAAATTTCTAAACACTTGCTAACGTCCCGCTTAGAAATCTACTTTTTTCGAAAGGTGTCTTGAACGAGTGCTTGCTTGCCCCACGGGACGGATTTGTTGGACAATGAACGGCGTACCTCCAGTCTATTTAGTATGTTAGAGTTGAAATATTTGACTAAAAAAGTTCACCATAATTTCGTAAAATTAGTGAATATGGTCATATCTCAAGCCTTGAAGGCGTCTAGAAAGAAATGTTGTGCATGTGTGAACCTTTTAATTGAATATAAATACAGAAGGCCGTTTCACATGAAATAGTTACCTGAGTCGTAAAGTCGTGAGTGCGTACATTACAATGTGAGCTAAAAATTTAGGCGGTGGTATAAATAAGTATTCCACACTTAAGAGCTCCTGTTTCCAATCCGTATTTTCTACTGCTCATTCGCGTTTGCTGCTTGCTTTTTGTTACCGTTCGTTTTTACCCTTATTGGAAATGCAAATGGCAAAATGCACATTAAAATCTGTAAAACTAGAACTAATTTGCACGGCGACCTTCCAAATGTCTATGCATTTAGTGAAATGGTAGGGTCAGATTTTTCCACTCACTGTTCGGTGAGTCGGCTTGTTTGTCATTTACGGGCAGAGTCAGTGGCGAACCAAGCTAGCCAATAACACCGGGTTGTCTTGTTATTTGGAGTAAAGATGTTGAATAGAGTACGTCTGGTAATGTTACCGACCCACAAGCGTCGGCAGACAAAAAGGAAACGCAGCCTTGCTTTGTTTGTAATAAGCGCCGGAAAAGTCAAGGTAGTAGCTTATGGCTGCAGCACTGATTGCTAGTTTTTGCTGACCATGTAACGGCCAGCTGACGCCACTCAGCAGTTTGTATTGTGTATTAGAATTGGACGATACGGCAGATAGTCCTAGTTGCCACGCTTATTCATAGAATCAGGAAAGATCGGCTAGTTACAACATGCGTGGTACTTTTTTCGCTTTCGGAGAATATAACCTTGCTTTCTCTGATGTTTGTAATTTTTCATTGGTCAGAAATCGAATTTATAAGCTCAGCTTTAATAGAGATAGCATTTGCCGAAAATCTAATAAAAGGTATTTCATCCGATGCTTTTTTGAAGCTTTATAA